>CAJNOI010000427.1:16803-51679 GCA_905250115.1 Adineta steineri | reverse complement strand
AAAGAAAAAGTATTAGTTCATTGTCAAATGGGTATTTCTCGATCATCTTCCATTGTTCTCGCTTATCTAATGAAGTAAAACTTATTTTTATGTTTACAATCGATGAGAAATATTTTTTCTATTCTAGATATCATCATGATACTTTAATGGAAGCTCACGATTTTTTACTTGATCGTCGTCCTATATCATGTCCAAATCCTGGTTTTCTTCTGCAATTGATTCGATACGAAAAGAAATTACGTAATAGTGGAGTAATTGATAAACAAAATAATAATGATGATAAACAGAATCCAATCAAAACACTCGATATACCAAATACTTCCAACATCGAGTGGTCGTTCGACTAGAAAAGATCTTAGTTTGATACAAATGATGTAATATTAATTTCGCTATTTTATTTCAACAGAAGGTCTATCTTTATAATAGTGAATAATTTTTATTTATGATATAATTCATTTGTTGAGTATGAAAAACGTCTTTTACTAATAAAACGATAAGAAAAACAAAGTTTTCTATTAGTCATCAAAGCTTGTGAAATAGAAAGGAAGAAGAAAAATATTCAAAAATTTATTTCATTGCAAACATGGAAATTTCGAAAAAACATTCTGTGTATGCTGCGCAGTTTTATGGTTCATTAGGATATAAAAATGCAAGATAATAAATAGCCGAACTGCAAATATTAATGTCAGATGTAAGTTTAAAAGATATTATCAAAGAAGAAACTGAAACAATCATGCGGCAAACTGTTTTACTTAATATTCCACCACGATTACAATGGGATAATGACAATGGTTATTGTGGTGAAACAGCTCTTCAGTCTATCGGTATATTTTTTTGTCTATGAACAGTAAAAATAATAAGTATTTCATTTGATTAGATCTCTATTATGGTGCCTGGATTTCTCAGCAATTGATTCGTAATATAAATGAAGGTGAATATCTATTCCAACCAGTGTCATTCAATGATCATCGAGATCCATGGCGTACTTTGACATTACTTCATTTCACATACAATGAATGGGATTGGATTAATTCTCCTCAACCACAATTTCGTGATTTTTATCATTGGATGAAACGATCAACTTTACGACGACATCCTGTCATATTTGGTATTTTTCTTCCCGATGAGGATGAAACAGATTATGATCATATTGTTCCAGCAGTTAGCATACGATATCAAAATGAAGATCAATATGATCCACATGATACAATCATCTATTATGATTTATATAACGCTGAGCAAATCGAGAAAAATCTCAACAAAGAGGAATTTGGGGCAACTAGAGAAACTATCAATGATAAAGAAGATGCTGATGATGGATGTTTACCATTAGATGTAAATATTTTCATTATAATTTGATCATTTAACATAGATAAAAGTGTTTATATGATATTATAGATCGATTATGGTATAGCTATTACTGGCATTGTGGATGAAGATTCCGTAACATTACCAGTTCGCTTATCTGTTTCTGAATGGGATGAACCTAATCCAATATTTAGACAACATTCTAGAGAAATGCGTGGAACTATTACAGTAAATAATATGACAAATAGATGTTTCTATGCTCTCTTGCGATATTCATCTTACGAATTTGTGTCAACTAGAGGAAATGCAAATGATTTTCTACTATCTGATTTTGATATGAGACATGAGTTTATGGCAACCAGCACGGACTATGTGTATGAAGATCCAATGGCAATATCAACAAGTGGATCTGTCTACTATCGTTGTATTTTAATATCTGAGTAATTCTAGTTAATATTAATTTCCAAGACATTCACTTTTGATATCATATTTTGGAATTCTCAGTAGCTATTTGTCAAAGAAATTTTATTAGTTACTATAATAAACAGATATAATTTTGTTTTTTAAACATCGTTGTACCATCAACGATAATATCATTTATATGAATTTCTTCTCCGCTCGTATATTTACTGACTTTCCTTCTCCTTTTGTCGGATGAATTTTCACTCTCGTGTTTTTATAAACACTGCAGTTACTTCTCTGTTTAGACAATTCTACTAAGTTGGATTGGAGCAGTAAAAGAGGAGAAAAACTGTTCGGGCTTCACCGGAAAAAGATCAACAGTCGTTTCATCGAAGAAAAATCAATAGTCGCTTCTATTTCTTCACATCTACTACATAAAAAGCAGCTCCACACATAAGACAAACACTATTCCTTTTCACACGTTCAACTGCCAGTAAGTAACTATAACAGGAGACGGTACCTGTAAGTAGAGTCTGAGAGACGAAGTGAAGGGTTACGTGGCCATTTCTGATAAAATTAAGTTGCTTGATAGTCTAAATCTTTGGAATCGAGATGTGAATGCAAATAAACCTATTTCCCATACTAGTATTCAGTGATTGACCTTAGTAAAACATATTGTAGAAATCGAAGGCTTTTGACGAGTCAAAATCTGTAGTAAAGTACTTAAGAGTCATTGCACAAGAGCAACGATCTGCCCTACTCAATGGGAAATTTTAGGTTCGAGCGAACTCAATATTTTTTCGAGAAGCTCATTCTTTTAGACCTAGAACTAAACGTATATACCTTCGAACATGTCCAGACTAGTGAGGGAATCGTTCGAAGTGATTTACCACTTTATTGCTCATATTTTTAACATATCAAAGGCATCTCTATGCTTGCTTAACCCAAGAAGAATTTGAGCCCATGATCTCTTTTACGTGAAACAAGGTGGGTCGATGTGAGTGTGTATGAAGTGCGGGTGAAGAAGAGACGTACATCCACACCCTCATCGGCAAAGCTCTATGAGCTTCGAGTACGAAACTGTGCTTTTTCTTAAGACCTATGTTTTTATCGCTTTTCTGGTTCTTTACAGTGTTTTGTATTATCCTTAGCGAGGAAAGGTCTTTGGGAGACTGGATGTTCTATTCGTGGTCGCTGTTGAATGATCTAAAAAGTGGGGTATTAATCAGCCAAATCTATTGTTCACTACAACTCTGCATGCCGTGCACCGTACATCTCTACTTAGATTATCACTTTCTATCAGCTGTTAGTCAAATATTTTTGTACTTTGAATATTTAGAACATAATATGGCGCAAGCGGATGAAATTAATGACAATTCGAATAAAATAATCCGTGTATTTTATTCGCGTTCGGACTCGATTATCTGTCAACGCATTGTCGACGCACTTCGAGAGTCAAATTTCAATATCTTGTTGAATATGGATCGCGAAGAAAACGGTCAAGATCAAGAAGAAAGCGGTCAAGATCAGAAACAAACCGGTCAAGATCAGGATGAAAAAATCAAACAAGTGGTAAATGTGAGAAATACTCTCAAAGGAGTATCTGTTCTTCTTGTTCTCATTTCCAGGAAGTACGCTGAATCAAGTATTTGTGAGACAGTACTCACAGTTTCGTCTATGCAGGCGAAGCCAATACTTCCAATTATTATTGACAAAGATTATGAGCCCGTCGGATGGATTGGTTACGTACTTGCAGGCCACTCATATGTACGATGGCATGGTGATGGAAAATTTCCTTCCTTTATCAACGATATTAAAAAACACATACTCGAATTGCTTCCGCTAGATTTTCCGACAGCATCCGATAGTGATATCCTTGCAGAATTTGATTCAATTATTGCCTTGTCCGACAACAGCGACAGTTTGAAGGCGGATGTCGACAGAATCTGTCAATCAATATGTAAATGCATGCAGTCTGCTGAAACCAAAACGGAAAATTCGGAAACGTTGTTACCTATCGCTGTTGAGATTTTTCTCAAATATAATGTGATTATGAGTCGAATTGATAATCGTTTTGTCGAGCTCAATGGACAAACAGGCGCCGAAATAAGTTTTTTTCTCGACGAAACAATAAAAAATGCAGCAAAATATAATCCGTTTGAAGGAAATCAGAAACGAGCCCGAGAAGTATTTTCTCGAATATTTAATTCTTTGGCCACGTTTCCAACGACGATTTATTTTTTGAATGACGATTTCATGTTAAAAAATGACAGCCATGGGCACATTCTGTACTGGGGAGCGCGCGTGCTCCAGTTAACATGTTTTCGACCAGTATTCAACAGTGAGCAAGATGCTGCCAAGTTTCCTGAACAACAGATTGTTCTTCAAATATGGTTAAAATATATTGACAAGAATATACAAATGTCGTCTCACAGTATTCTCGTAGATAGATTATTGGGTATACTTTGGAACTTATCGGCTAACGTAAGCTTAGTGCCACTTTTTGTGGATGCATGCTTTCCATCCACCGTTGTTAGTTGGCTTTCTCGGAAGATTTGGAGTATCAATGGCAATACGATATTTTACGCACTATGTATGGTTTATAACTTTGCTCGACATGACAAAGGAGCCGACGCATTGAACCTCTTGGGAACGACTGATCTACTAATAAGTAGAAAGCACATTCTTCTTGAATTAACGGGCCGCCCTGACGCTTCCACTGTATTTGATATAACTCTCGCTTTGCTCTACGAGCCAGAAACTATCGATGATGAAACACTAAAAATCGAACCAATCCTCAAAGAGTTGCTTACTAAAACACTATCTACTTCTCGACTACCAGAACTGAGCTGTGGTATTGTTCCATTCAGAGAATTCCTCCTTGTTTTCAATACTTTATTCATTAACGAAGAACTCATTCGTAGAAGTATAAAGCAAACTGTCGATGGCAAACCTATCAATATGGAATCCTTTCCGAACCTTCTCATGGACACTCCAAACTTAGACGTTCTCGCTCGAACCTTGCTATTAAATATTATATATCGGATGACATCCGTCACAGATCTCAAACATAAACTTGATCAGAATCAAGCGTTTTTGGACAAGCTCCAAGATTTAAAAAGTCAAAGTATGGAAAATATTTACCTTCCGAAACATACAGTGAAGTTGCAGGATGCTGTGAATGGAATTTTGAGAAATCTTGGTAAGATCGATCGAATTTCCGAAGGGAAGGTTCTACCTCGAGCTGTATCGCGTGATCATTCGACGTCCATGAAAAAGAAAGTGATGGTGAGCTACGCACACGAAAATCAAGGATTTTGTAAGGCTTTAGTCAATAAATTGAAGAAATGGAAGTTTGATGTGTGGGTGGACTACGAACGTCTCGAAGAAGCTGATGGCGATCAACATGAGCATATTGTAGAAGCCATGAAAACTGTCTATAAAATAATCTGCATTATGACCAAGGACTATTTTCACAGTACACCGTGTAAGAACGAATTAAATTATGTACTTGATAAGCGAGACCCAGAGAATTCTCTGATTCCTATTCGCATTGGTAAAAAATATGAACCACCTGAGGAATTCTATTACCGTTTCCGTAAGATTACATATATTCGATTCAACGAGTACCCAGGTTTTGATTCCAGAAACGGGCCAGAGGATAATGATCCTTCATTCGAGGAGAGGATTAAAAAGCTTCGAAACAGAATTTTACATAGTATTACAGAGAAGAAGCCGGTCAAAGTCAGCAACCGTGATAATCGGCAAAGTAGTGACATCGTGATCTCCCCCACAGATAGCGAAGAAAATAACAACAATGAAATTCTAATTACTGCCCCAAAAATACCTCTTCGTGAATGGACGAAAGACGACATTGTTAAATGGCTTGCAAGTATTCCTGTCACGCGTAAACTCACAATTCTATACAATTTCCAGTCTTTAGAGGAATTCTTGGCATATGCATGCGATTTGAAAGAACATGAAGACATTAACTACATTGATATCAAGGAAGCATTTTACAGTAAATATGAATGTCCTTTACAACGCAAAGACTTTTTAATACTAAGAGATGCGTTTGATCAATTAATGAAGAACAATCCATCTATGAATGATCTTGAAAGTCAAGCCCTTACACACGACGAAGCTAATCCCGTTAAATCAAAGACTTGTGCACTCATGTGATTTTTCCGAAAATATTCTTTCATCTGCTCTGTAGGGCCGGTGAATGATTATCAATTTTTTTCAATCATCCTCGTCCACATACATTTACTCTCAGAACCTTACTTTCTAGAACTATCTTGATATGAGACTAGCTACTACAACTACTTTTACGTCAACTAAGATGATCTTCAAATGGTTTAAATCAATATTCCCTCCACTGAAGAGAGAATCTTATGAAAAAAATATTTTATGTGTTTGTTGCAGGTCAAAGGTCAAAAACCCATCAGGCTACAGTAAATATAGTCAAACTTTGTCCAATTCCCGAAAAAGAGTGGGAGTTAGCTCTTCTAAGTCCTAGTCTCTCTTGCTCTCTAAAAGACAGGCCCCGTGTTTTTCCTTGGAAACAAGGAGGGAAGGATCGAGATAAGCTACATTCGCTTGCACTTATATTCACCGAGACGCCATTGCATGCATTTGTACGTTTCCTCTACAAGGATGTGTATGATGACGTTGGTTATTCATGAATCAACTATCGTTATGTACTTTGAATAAGATACCGATTGTAGTCTACATAAAGAAGTCAATGGGCTGTCTCGTCAAAGTATTGATTAGAAACTATGCATCGTTGAACAGAAAGTCATAGATATTCACCGAAAAATGAGTATGGGTGGGGTGGGTGTGCGTGTACGTCTGAGTGAGTGTGGATGTGTGGGTGTGAGATGTGAATTAGGAGAAGACAGACACCCACATCCACACCCTTTTAATATCTTTTATGCTGTATCAGAAAGCTGTCGTCGTGAACTCAAAGATACTGTTTGTAAATGCAAATATCAAACAATCGAACAATTATAAACTGCTGCAGTCGGAAGAATAATAGCGAGATCACGAAAAAGCAGAAAACTGATGATCTTTGAATTTCGACATGAAACTTTATGTTATGAGATGCCTCAATAAGAGAAGTTTGTTAGGAAATTTTCAAATGTATTGATTGTCTCTCAGCAAAAATATGATTACTCTTGTTTCGAAAATAAATCATGAAATAAAGAGAAGAGAGTTGTAAAACACTGATCGCCAAAATTTATCTTTCAACAAGTTCTTTTATCATCCTTTCCTTTTCACTATCTCATTTCTTTTTCTTGCACTATACAGATGTCGTATTTTTCTTCTTGGTTTTTATCAACCTATATAACATGCAATAAAACATCATATTTAAACTTGAATAAAGTTGAAAAAAGCTACATCGCTTTCATTATAAATCAATCACAAGTAGATATCGAATCAATTAATGATTACCAACAAGAACAACTCGTTTCTCTGAAAGAGGCTTGTCAACCACTTAAAAATCAACTTCAACCTTGATCAAAATATCTCAAATTAATATTTACAGCACTTTTCAAATTATTGAGAAGAAGATGAAGTGACATGGTGGACAATAACTTCAGTAGCATCATCAATATATTTGGAAAGCGAAAATGTTCAAATGGTATTTGAAATTGAAACTAAATTTGGTAAATCTATTCGAAAACATTCACATCTTCAAAAATGATGATATGCTCTGAGTGAATCACTCAATGTTCTTTCTATATTTAAGTGATAATGATACTAACGATTGAGGGCTTTAGTTACTACTTCACCATCACGAAAATTCAAACTAAGAAACTGATTGTTGTAAATGTTATATGCAGTATTTTAAGCAATTTTCTTCATCTATTTATAATGAATAAACTCGACTGATTTCGAAACAACATGTCGAACGAATATAAAGGAAAGGAAAGAAAAAAAAAGTAGCCTATATATTCGAATTCTTTTCTTTTCTTGTAAGTAAACAACATGGATTATACGAAACGAAAATTAACTTCGACCGAATCGTTTGAAGAAAATTCAAAAAAATCACGAAGTAAATTCATTTGATTAATAATATCTAAACTTCTTTTGTTTTTGTATTTTAACCAAGATCAATTAGTAAATTCTCTTGAAAATTTGTCGAATGATCTCTTCTATGAAATATATGATTATCTTGAGGGTTTGAATATTTGTGTAGCATTTTCAAATCTTAATTCTCGTTTTGAACAATTAATTACATGTTCAACGAACCGATATAAAATAATTCTTAATTATTCAACAACACAAAAATTATTTTGGAATTATTCAAAGAAAATCAAACATCAAATTTATTCAATTTCCTTTCAATCACCAAAAACTTCTATAAATGAATTTTTTCCAATTGATTATTCATATAATAATCTTCAATCAATTTTTATTGAAGATATTAAAAAAAATCAACTTATATCATTACTTAATTATTTACGTGATTTACCTTGTCTTTATTTATTAAATATCAAATCAGGTGATTCGTTTGAAGATTTAAATGAAATTTATCAATTAATATTTTCATTACCAAAACTAAAATCGAACAAACTTAGTTTTTATGGAGATGAACATACCATATCAATGCCAATATCAAATAATCAACAATTAAGTCCTATTACATATCTTCAAATCGCTCATTCGTATACATTTGATGAACTATCTGCATTACTATCTTATACACCTTCACTTCGTCATCTTAATCTTTCACATTCAAGTAAATACGATTCAGATATCGAAGATATTTCACCAATGAATTTGAATGAACTCATTCATTTATCGATATTTTCAAGTGATTTAGACTTCGATGAATTTCAATTTTTTATTGAACTCATTCATTCAAACTTACAAATTCTCCATGTGAGTTTTTTAAAACGAGATATTCGTTTTCTTCATGCTCATCGTTGGCAAAAATTACTTTTAGAAAATTTTTCGCAATTAGAAAATTTTTCATTATGTTATCGTGAACCGGGATATGGTGATAATTATCCGATTTATGATGGAGAATTAAATCAATTCGTTTCACCATTTTGGATTCAACGAAATTTAATTTTCGATATTGAAATTTGGGAATACCGTATTTATTATTTTGTTCGTTCGTTCAAGTAATATTTTATATTTGTATCTTTTTTTTCAAATTAATTTCTTCTTTTTCTAGAAAGAGATGGTATGACTATTCTATTGAACATTCAAAACTAGCTCAATTGACAATAAAATATGTTTATTGTAATGAACTTCCTGATATTTTATTAAATCAAATAAAACGTGTTTTGAATTTCACTCAAATTTATCATTTAAATACTGAACAAAAAATTTCTACTGAAAGTTTAATGCTAATAATTCATTTATTACCTGATCTTATTTCATTAAAAATCACTGCTTTATTTTATTATGAATCAATACTTCAATTTGGAGATCATGAATTTCCTACAACATTTGCATTAGAACATGCTAGTAATATAAAATATGTTTGTTTGGAGATGACATTTACAATGGATGATATTTCATTTCTTATATCATTTTGTCCTCGTATGGAATATCTTACTGTTGAATGTATTGAAAATATGAATATTCAATCATTTTTACGTGAGATTTTAAATAAAATCAATCAAAATCATCATAAATATTTACATACATTATGTATTTATATAATAACAGCACATGAACAAATGATAAAACAATTAAAACAAATGATTGATGATGAAAAACTTTTATTGAATTATACAATTCATCGACAACTTTATAATATTTACTTAAAATGGAAATGATGTTTCCTTCTTTTTATTTTGATTATTATTGTTAGTATTCTCTAGAAGATTTTAACGTTGAAACAAATAAATCATGCACGAAAGAATGCATTTATTTCTTTTAAGATCATATAATGGAGGTTTGGGTGAGATTGATGTGCGAATATGCTAGCTATACCTGCAATACTTTCATTTCAATGGAAAAAGAGAGGCTCGTTCAACTTGTCGAAATGGTACTGGATATGAAAGATTAGTATCGACAGTTATATAAAAAATCACTGGAATCTGATTGCAAGATATTCACTCAAGCTCACTAGCATTGTAAACTGCTGTATCGAAATCCGTCGTTTTATTTTTTCGAATTTTGTTAAATGCAAATCGAGACATAATTTGACCTCGATAAAAAGTTCTCAGATGATCGTCGTACTCGTCGTCATCCTCTATTTGTTCAAGTCCATTGAAAAGACTACGAATGAAGTAGATACTGCGTTATGTGTGTACATATTGCGTTCGAAAAGAATAAAACCTCGATCAGAACAGACATACAGACTCTTGAAGCCATCGAAAGTGTTACTTATATTTTGCTTCTTACAATATGTTCGAAAATGGTTTCTCTGTAGCTATTCTAGTGCGGATTGCTCAACTTCGTGAGCATATAAAAAAATATTCACCAAATATGTTTTTGCACGGCTCAATAATCAAATGAACGCACCAAACTGAGCGAATCTTGAGGGTGTGAGTTAGTTTGATAGGTTGTTAGCCCATCCACACCTACACCCTAATAAATCTCCTTTTTCTTTAAATGTATCTTTTCTATGAATGGTACATTTTTGCATTGATAAAAATCGACAAAGTGCCATTATTTTTAGTGTTGAATTATTTTCAGTTGACATTTTAAATTTTTCTTCTATCTTGGTAAAAAATGAATTCCTTTTTTTTAAAGTATACAGATGAGAACAGATTTTAGTAGATATTATAATTTAGAAGAAAACAATTTCGCGTTTAAATAATGAGACGCATGTTTATTGCTAAATCACCCGGACAAATTTCTAATTTTTCTTGTTTCTTGTTCTTATCTCTCACTGCATACACTCCAGCGACAGCACAAATTGGATTTACTTGTTGAAGTCGTGAGCTTCTCTGCTGATAACCAATTGATCCTTCATGATCACTAGACCAGACAAGTAATGAATGACCAGTTTGTAATTCGATTCCATCTGTCGATATAATATTCCATTTAAAAGTATCGTTTATTGATTCACATGAGAATTGCTCTTGTTCTTCACCTTTTTCATCATAGAAACTCGCCGTAATATTATTTCTGTAGGTTGATTGTACTAAGACATCCTTTAATCGAATCGATTGTTCAAAATGAAAACGATAACCAAATATAAATGATCCATTGTATAATCTTTGTTCTGCTACAGTTGGTAGAGAAATAATTATGTGATTTAAAATAGGACAATCTATTGTTTTCACATCATTACATTTTATGTTTCCAAAATTGTTTATTAAATCTGCAATTGATGTCATATCCACTGGTGAATGAATAAACTTTGTTTCTTGAGTTGTACAACTAGATATTATTTCTTGTTGACTATGAACTAGTTCCTCACAAATGGTACTGATATTTTGATTTGTTTCAAGCAACTGAATCGTATTTCCCGACTTGCAAATACGATTGCAAGACAGTTTTTGATTTTGAATACGATGTAATTGTTCTCGAACATTCATTTCAATGTGATGCAAACGTGATAAAATCGTAGCTTGGTGATCTTCAAGTTCATAGGACAACGTTTGTTTTCGATCTTCTATCATTCTATTTAACGAACGAAATAGATCGGTAAGATCTTCTGATGTGTTTGTATAATTAGTTTTCTGATCTTTCACAACAGTAATAGTAGATTTTGCCAGAGTCATAAAGTTGAGTTCAGCATAATCTAATTGTTGAAGACATGTTTCAATACTAGTTCGTGTTTCATTCATTATTTTGTACATTGGTTCAATCGCTTCTTGATGTTGACTATGTTGATTATCGTCTACAAGACATGAGGAACATATAGGAAGTTTACAATATGTACACCATAGTTTCATAACTTCATTGATATGTTTATTACAGCAATATGCAGCACGTTCAGCTATTGGTACAGTAATATGCATTGGTTTATTATTATGTGCGATAAGACATTTGCTACAAAATTGATGACAACATTCGAGACACCATCGTTCACTAGGATTTTCTGTACAAAAATCACAAGAAACTTTCTTTTCAATTTCTTTATTTTCATTGCATGATGCTAATAAGAGTTCAACCATATTTTTAGCGATTCGATTAACAGGTAAGTCTTTCAGTTGATGTTGAGTCAAAAAAGTACCATCTCTAAGTGGACAAATAAATCGATATTCTGCATCACTATCATCACTGCTAATACTACTATCGTCATCATCATCATTTTTTGTACGATGATTTGCTAGTTGGGTGATACATGCAAAACAGAATGTATGTGAACATGGAAGAAGACGTGGATCATTATAATAATCAAGACAAATCGGACATTTAACTAACTCCGATAAACTTGTTACAGGTATGTTGGAAGTTGCCATCACACACACACACACTTGTTGAAATTTGTTTAACTGTTTACTTGGAGAGTTTTTTTCTTCTTTTCTCTCCATGACCACATCTTACATAAGAAAAACATACGAATCGAATTATTTCACAAACAAAAAAGCGATTGTAGCACTATATTTGCTCATTTTGAAAATATTTTTTCAAATTAATTGAATAAACTACTGAAAAGAAATTATAACATTAGCGTTCAAAACTATAGATATTTAAAAGTTAATGTTTGTGTTGTGAAGTATGATAAGGAATACCACTACCAATTCGACCATCACCATTCAAATCAATATGTGTTGCTTGTTCAATTTTACCAATAAGACCTAAAATAAAAGAGAAAACTATCTAGAATAAATAATATAATAAATTACCTCCACCTGCTGGTGGTCTGTACCCACCAATAATTCCATCATGATTAAGATCAATATGTGTAGTTTGTTCGATTTTACTCATTGGACCAGGTCCTCCAATTCGCCCATCTTTATTTATATCTAAACCTAATTGTTCTTCAATTTTATCCGTAATAAAATCTATTAATATACAAAAAAAAAACGTTTTTTCAGAATAAAATGAATATATACATACTCATTTTGGTAGTATATTTCTTTGATATGAATAAATATGAAACCTTCGTTAATATTCTCTTTTTCTTATATATATGTAGATATAAAATATACATTAATATGTTAGAAAAGAATAATATTTTTTACATAAATACATTATAATATAATATAAATTTCTTTTTCAATTATGTAGGAGAAATCAATTACTTATTGATATGTGTATTGAAATCTCGATAAAAACTTAATAACTTTTTCTACCTTTGATGTGGATATGAACGACTATAAATAGCTAATGGGTTCAAATAAAATCCCTTTACAAAATCAATAATTTAGAAGGAATTCTTTTTGTATTAAAATGATCTTTGAGTACTGAAATTATAACTGAGTTCTTGAGGATGATTGTGAGCAAGTAACTCAGAGCGATGAAAGTTACTGATTTTTATGTGATTTAATGATAAACTTGTTTTATTCTAATAGATAACTACATCAAATTAGTCATATTTG
This sequence comes from Adineta steineri, assembly GCA_905250115.1. NCBI lineage: Eukaryota > Metazoa > Rotifera > Eurotatoria > Adinetida > Adinetidae > Adineta > Adineta steineri. Next base: position 38,507 of record CAJNOI010000427.1, on the reverse strand, counting down.
TGATCTGTAATATATTAGTGTTCATTTTAATACACTGGAAAATCTTGTTCCATATCTGGCACCATAATAATCGCCTTCCAACTGTGTTAGTTCATATCGTATCCGATGTTTTTCTGTTTCATACTCTTGAAAATAAAATCCATTTTCTTCATATTCTTCTCCGTGTTTGATGTGTATAACGAACTGACGCATTTTTTCTGATAGGTTGATGAAGAATTCGTTTAACCTTTTCCCATCTATTTCACTTCTTATCTGTGGTGCCGGAGTAAAATCGACTATCAGAGCGTCGCTTAAGTTTGGAAACATCTTGAAGAGATATTCTTCAATATCTGTCAATCCAATACCAGTAACATCGAATTCAAGTGAAGTTAGATTCGAACAATTTTCAAATTCATAAAGTTTTGGATACATACACAATGTTGTTGAGAGAGTTTTTAGATTTGGAAGGAATTTCAGTAAATGAACAAGATCGATATCGTGCACACGATGTTTAATAGTCAAGCTGACGATTGATGGTTGCTCTTGTGTGATCATTGAAAATGGAATTGTAATTTCTTCAACTGGCTCACGTGTGCCACACCAACCATTTGGATCCGGACGATTAATTTCTACATCAAAGTTGAGTAACAGTTTTCTAATATTAGTTAAACTCGATGTGCCAAATAGCAGTTGAAATAGCTGCTTCACAAGATTCCGAGTGGTTGGTGGTGAAGTAGAAGCAGAAAGAGAAAGTATGACAAGTTGTTGCAAAATGGAAGTAGATAGTTTCGGGAATAGAGCTACAGTAAGGCCATTGATCGAAAGACGTTTTAAGTTGGGAAAAGCAGATTGTTGGTATTTTTGAAAGAACAGAATAGTGTTGAGTGAAGCAACTACAATGAAAAAAACGAATGTTCAATTTTTCTCATAACTCAAATAGTATAAAAGATCGTCTTCTATAAGAAGTTATGTATTCCAAGATTTTCAACGGAATCATTCTTCAACTGCCAAAGATTAATACGTTAAAAATGCTGCCTCTTTTGGTTTTAGTTTGCTAAACTTACCACTATATTGATTCTTATCATCAAACACTATTAACGAAACAATTTTATGAGGAGGAAATGCATCGTCATTTGCCATGACCAACTGGCGATACTCGCTTTTTGAATAGTCTCCTAAATCAATAAAATGATCGGTATCATTAATAAGTTCATTGAGTCGTTGATTCACGTTCTTAAATGTTTGATATAGTTGTTTCGTTGTCATAAAGCTGAATATATACATTAATATTTCGTTGGGTAAGTTTTCAAATCTTGCATGTGCAACAGACATTCTTATAACTATTATTTTTGTTTTACACCGTGTTGTAATTTTGAAAAAAAGAAAAAAAGAGCAATATGCCCCCTGTGTGCCTTCATTCCATTGCACTATGACAACAACAAAAAATAAGTTGCAAAGCAGAACTCCATCACTTTTCTTTTTCTTTCAATCAATAGTGCGTAATTGCACAACATCATGCTTTTACGTACGACATCTTTCTATTTTTCTTTATTTATTGGATAAACTATTATTTGACTGAAAGCCAAATAGTATTGATAACAATTTTGGTGATAAATTAGTTCTATCTACATCATTACTTAGAACTATTATAGCTGATGCCTTTGGAGTTCCTGCACAACTATTAACATCACTAAATCTCAATTCATTTAAATTTATTGATTATTATGAATGTACAAATAGAATTCTTCTACACCCACCCACACCCACACTATACGTTAACATCATTCATTTACGTTCTTCACTATACTACACGTAAAAAATGACAGAACGAATCAATTTCTATCTTGCATCATATATTTGTAATTGTGAAAGATTGATATTTTTCTTTGCATAATATAGTTTCGAAAAGAAATTGCAAAAATGAAATATAGCGGTGAATAGTTTTGATCTACTGACCTTCGGATTATGAGACCGACGCGCTACCTCTGCGCCACACCGCTTGTATATCCTTTTAAGAGACTAACGAAAGATGGGTGAGGGTACAAAGAAGGATAACAGACTCTCCAACAACCTTTGACCTTCACACCCATATCCTTACAAAGTGAACATTCTTTTCACTTCGTTCATATAAGTCATGATTTAATTATACTCTTATTCAAAAACATATTTCTATGGATACAATCAAATAAATAAATAAACATATTTCAATACGAAGTAAAGATGTGCAGAAACATACAAACAAAATTCTTTCACGTACACTACCATTCACATTTTTATATTTTCGATTATCATTGTTCTTTACTTAATTTTGAATCGATTCTAAATCAGGTTTCTGTAATCGTTTTTTTACGTGGGAACCACTTTGTCGACGAAGATTTTCGACAATCTCACGTTCGATAAAAAACATAAGTAGCAATAAAACACTATGTAATATCATGTATTTACTACCAAAACTTTATCATGATGTCTCTTTCTACAAATCATAAAATACTTCACAAAACAAGAGAAATATGCCCCTTAGTTACTCACTAACTGATTAGTCACTCTTTTCGTTCTATTACTAACGAATATTATATATTATGGAGAGACTTTATATATAAATGAAAGAAAAGACTATTCTACAAATCATTTGCATCAATAGCACAATGACAAAATTCACCAATAAATGACTAGGATTTGATTTATTTATAATACTGTTTTCTCACTTTTTAGATGTGGTGTATTTAATAAAAATAATAATGCAACAAGAACAATCAATTTATACAATTCAAGAAAGTATTCCTGGTCGTATTTCTGCAACATCGAACGTTGAGATCGATGCAGTAAAACCACGGGACCAAGAAAAGAATAAAAATCAACAAAACAAACAATATCGAATTACACAACAACCTGCTAATTCCAAGAATGTGGACGATCACAATGGATCATTTTTTAACAATAAATCAACAATAAACAAGAAGAAAAAGAAACAAAGACGACCGCGTTGTTGTCGAAAATCTTTACAATCAGATAAAAAACAGTGTGATGATTGTGGCACATGGTTTTGTTGCATTGACTGTGATAGTTGTTGTTGTAGTTGCGGTAGCTGTGGTGACTGTGGAGACTAGGGTTCTAGTTTTCAGATAATATTTATTAATTTACATTTGTATGATGTTATGATAAGAATAAAAATCAAAACAAATATTTCAAAAACAAAGTTTACTGTTAATAAACACTGACATAATTCGAGAATATTAAAACACTAATCGATTAAGATAGTATTAAAAAAAATCTTTCTTAATATAGTTTATATTCTAGTTTGTAGCTCTGATAGTCAGACCTGTTATGACCATCACACAGATCGCATCAAATTGCTCATAGAAAGATTCGATCGTTGTTTTTCTACCAGCGTATATGATGTGAAAATCTCGTCCTTAACTATAACAAGCTAAAAAACAGAACTTCATATTTACTCATTAGATAATATTAAAAACTTTATTAATAAAAAGAAAAAGAGACAAATAATATTGTTTTAATTATTTACAATTGAATTATGTGTATTAGTCATATATGCTTTTTAAAATGTCATATTCAAAACAAATGTATGCCATTCAGGATGACTAACAATTCGATTTATTGTAATATTATTTTTAAGCCAACATTCACCATTTGCATCAACTGCTATGTTCTTATTTCTTACAAATCCCGTACAATTTAACCGTTCAAAACATGCTTTTGCACAATAACGTACATCAGTAAATAATGGCTTTTCTTCGAGATCTTGTCCAATGGAATTTTCAATAAAGAAATCTTCTTTATACCACATATTCAACCAACTATCAGTGAATTGATAATTATTTGTGTATGGACAATGTGCACATTCACCTAACTTAGCTGTATCGTAATGCCATCCTTGTTCACGATAATATGCTATTATTGCACGGCACTTGGAGGTATTACAATATGGAACTGGTGTTGATACTGGCAGAATGGTGGTAGCAGTATCAGTCATGAACATGCTTGAATCTAAAATATTATTAGAATTTTTCAAATGTAATTAGTAAGGGATGACAAATTATGGAAACGAAATATTCTTTATCAAATTTCATTAGATAGTATTCTGATCATTTTTCATTAACTAGATTATAACAACAACAAAAAAATTCTTATCGTACATATCCAAAATTTGTTCTACAATTAATTTTATATCCATCAATTTGAATATAGTTTAGTACTAAATACAAATATACTAATATGGTAATTTAGGATATAATGATCGAAGATCAAATATTAAACTTTAAATCGATTGAACATTTATGATCTATATTTTTTTTCTTCCATTGCCTTACCTAAGAGATATTACTCAAAAGAAGCAACTTCTGTTTATTTCTCGTTTATACTAAAATCATACTTTTAGTTGTTGTTAATCCGTCTTTTGTTCTCATCGTCGTCATCGTTGTTGTTGCTGTTAATATGTTTTCTGTTATCATTGTTGTCGGTGGTGGTGGTGGTGTTTCTGTATCGTTGACTTTCATTTTAATAATAATTATCGGAATAACCGTGCTCATTATTATAAAATTACAAACTATGATGTACAGAAGTTTCTTTCGAGTATATACACATCTAAGATAATAAATTATTTTCAGCATTTACAGAAGTTTAGAAATTATACATACGATCTTGTTGATTGATTAAGTTCTGATTCAATTTCATCATTGCTACCTAATTCAGACTAAAATAAAACAAAACAATGAGTCATTTTTGGGTTCTTTTCTAAAGATTTTCTTTTACTAACATTTATTCTGTTATGATTCATTAGTAATACTACGTCGAAGTTTATCGTTCTTTATATATTTTTATAATAAAAAAATCTAGAAGCATTTGTAAAAAGATAACACAATAAAACTGCTGTTCTAATAATTTTCTTTTTTTGCTAAAAATATCTGAAACAAAATATTTTCATGACAATTGACTTTATATGATAAATACGAAACAAGAAAGAAGTGACAAGAAAAAACGAAAAGTGAATAAAAAAAAAATTCTTTTCAAATCACGAATCTGTGTTTGTCTATATGCTTTACAACAGAAAATCCAGAATATTTTTGTTGTTTCCTTAACACTTAAAATCAGATGTATTTATATACATCTTAAGTGAGGAAACAGTTATCTCTTCGATTTTTTTCTGACTCATCATACTAGGATGGAACTACTTAATCGAAAAATTAAAAGTTCATCTTACAGTGTAGCGTTGGCTTAATATTTTATATGTGAGGTAGAGAATAGAAATCTACTGCAGAATACCCTACCCTATTTCTCATATACATTATAACTGAGTAGAGTAGTATGTCTTCCTTTTTTCTTTTTCTTTTTATTTGCAACACTGGTAACTGCCGTTGGTTCTATCAGTACAAAAAAAATGTAAAAGAGTTGCAGAAGAAGGAAATAAAAAGATAAATATTATTTTAACATAGGCCAATGTAAAAAAAAATACGAACAGTGAAGTTTTCCAAGAGAGCACCTATAACAGCACTGGGGAACCAATGCACTAGACAAGAAATAAAAATTGTCGTATACATCGACACTACAACAGAATTTTTATAAATTGAACAAATCTTTTATGCAATATACTAAAACATAGAGCATGATGAGCCAGATAAAATATGCTATTTAATTAAAAGACTTCATACTGGAATTTTGATATGTTATGTAACTCTTAATTCTCTACAAAATGGTAAAAAAATATTCGAGAAATTCAGAAGATGGAGGGATATCTTCTTCTTCTTCGAATCAGAGTATTGAGTCTATAATAGCATTATTCATATATCACAATAAACACTTTTACAGCACTGAGATATTTTCTACAAAACGCTTGATCATGCGCAACTCTCGAATGTTAATCGTTCTCTTTCTTTTTTCTCTAACTCCCAGGACTATATTTACCTGTATGCACTGGATGACTAAGAAAAATCTTATTTTTTTTTTCTTTTAACTTTCTGCATAGTATCTTTCTATTTACATCATAATCTATTAAGTTGAATAACTTTTGCTCATTACGAAATGCTTTGATATTTATGAGGCGTTTGAATACGTGGTTTATTTTGTAAGCCAAATGAGATAGTTAGTATCAGTGCTTTGAAAACGAAATTCTTTATTGTGTACTAGTATCTCAAATAATGTTAAAAATGTTTTCAACTGAGGGTATGGGTGGTAGTTGTGGGTATGAATGCGTGCGTGAGTATGAGTGGGCGGGTGTAGTAGTTATAAATACAACATTTACACCCACAGTACCCACACTCACACCCGCATCCGCACCAACACTTACACTCACATCCACACCCACACCCACACCCAAACCCACATCCACAGTACCCACACTCACACCCGCATCTGCACCAACACTTACACTCACATCCACACCCAAACCAACGTCCACACCCACCCTTAAGATCCGCAGCAAAACTGAAATTCGAATTTGCTGCATGTCTAATCTACGATTGCTACGATTTGGAGGTAATAGGTAAAATACGAATTGCGATCTGAGTTCTAAAGATCACTAGCTCACTTGTTCCCGCTCTAATTTTGTGACAAGAACTGTGAAAGTTTACTTCTTTTTTTCAAGTTGCATGTCTAACGAAAAAGACTGACTGTTATCGCAAAACAGAAAGAGAGAATGAATTTTTTTTAAGTTTCATCCTATAATGTAACATTATCTCGAATGTGTATATGAAAGTCTGATCTTATCTTTTACAAACAGAAAAGAAACCCCGCCAAGGTAAATAATTTTATTACTAGTTGGAAAGAAAACAAAGAGTTTTTACCAACATGAGGGTAGGTATGGGCGTGTGGGTGGGTATGGGTATGGGTGTGGGTGTGGGTGTGGGTGGGTATGGGTTGGGTGTGGGTATGGGTGAGGGTATGAGTGTGGGTGTGAATGCAGATTTTGGTGTGGCATAAAAATAAAATTAACATCCTCCCTCACTCACACCCAAACCCACCCGCACTCACACCCACCCACCCACGCCTACGCCCACACGCACACCCACACCCACAACCACAACCATAACCACAACCACAATATCAGTCTTTATTTCACAGTAGATAAGTTTTTAACCAAAACAACTTGAATCTGACTCTTAAAATTTATTTTTGCTTCAAGATCGCGCTTGCAAAATGTTTGCTCTTTATAGAAAGTATATATATATATATATCTAAAGATGATGTTGGAAGAGAACAAGGAAGCCGTTTCGTAGTCTATAAAAACGATAGTAAAATGATTTTTCACTTTTTATTGAACAAACAGCTAGAGAAATTGTATTGGCAAACAACTGAGCCGGTTTATTTCATAACGAATAGTGTTACGTTTGCAAAAGTAAATGCGTCATTAAAAAGACTACTGAATCATTATTCACCTGTCCACAATATTTTTATCTTACGATGTCAGACATACTAGCAGGGATACTAACCACTCGTCATATCTGATAACAAAAACACCTTCGATAGACTACACAGTTTTTGTATAAATGTTCGATGTAATAGATTAGTTTCTTTACGACACGTCAAACGAACACATTTCGTATTATTTAAACACTTCCAGTTCCAAAGGTAAGATTTTCATAGTCGACTAATATTTCACCCTCACTCTGGTCTTCAACAAACTACTGAGCGATTTTGTTTAATTATTTTGGACTATATTTTACACCAAATATGGTTCAAAACAATCTATACTAAATAGTTGAATAGTTTGTTCCCTTATTTTGACAAAAAAACGCGAAAAAACAACCATTCTTGGGTGCCTGGATTGTTGTTTCAAGCTGAAAAATGATTGTTTTTTTTACTACGAGGCCACAAAAATGGAAAATCTAAGTGAATTTTTTCTCATTCGTTTATGTATGACTTGAAAGAGCTTGGTGAGTTGATCACAAGTATATTGTTTTTGTTTTGGTCCGAGCACTGTTTGGCTAAAAAAATCACATACATCTCGAATGATTGACAATTGTAGTATTGACAGTTATGAACTTGTTTATGAAACTCAGGTATTTTCACCGAAAATGATGAGTATAAATTTTAAGTCGAATGTTTCAAGACTCCTGTTTCCATTGCAGACAGCTGTCTAGTACAGGTAGGAAACGCATCTTGAGGGCGTGGGTGTGGGTGTATATCAACTGTTAATCCACACCCACGATTTTGTTCAGCCAAATAGTGATCGGACCAAAATAAAAGCAATATATCCGTGATCGACTCGTGAAGCTCTATCACACTATATATAAATCAATAAGAAAGAACGTCACTTGATTTTTCCATGTTAATAACCTTATATATTTCCACATAGTAGTATCCGGCACTCGGTATTATATGCAATGGATTGGTTTAGTTATATACAAGGATTAGGAACTTTAGCTGGGGCTCTTCTATATTTATTTGAAGGTTTGTCACTTGGTACAATACCGATTGCTAGCGCAGTACTTCGATATGAACGCGATGGGACAAAAGATCTTACATGTTTAATAATGAAAGGATCAGCTTTATTTTCGATGTTATATTTTTTAATAATACTCATTGTTGATATGTATTACGGTTATTATGATGCATTTATTTTACCAGTATCATTAGTGGCATTAATCATTTTAACATTTTTACTTGTTTCACTTGGCCAACACAATCAAAGCGCATTGGATCGTAATGAATGTTTATTTGCATGCTTTCTATTTCAAACATTATTAATAGTAAAACTATCACATACATCATATTTTATGGTTGATAATACGTTACATTATCAAGCACCAATTAGCAACGTAAAATGGAGAGTATCATTAGCATCAATAATATTAGAATTGGTTCAATTAATGCCATGGACATTAATTCCATTTTTATTGTTTCCGAATTCAAAAAGGTAAAACATATTTTTTTTGTGAGTAGAATCTGCGAAGGAAAATTCATTATCAAAAGAGCAGTTGATACGTCAGAAACGAAGAAAAAATTAGGAGCAAATTGAATTATCATAAAGCACAAAATAAAGTTGCGAAGAGACATCAAAATCCGTTAGATTATTAAGATGGAAATTAGTCTCTGTCTTATATGAAGGCATACACTAAGTTTGGTGGATACGGCGTGATCAGGGAAACAGCCCCTAATAACGATGGAGGAGGTTCTTGGTCATAGTCCGCTGATTTCTCTACCGCTGTGTGATGGAGAAAACTCATGGTTATACTATTCGGAAGAGGAACATCAAAGGATTAGTCATTTATCAAAATATTTTCATTTGAATGTAAAATGACTGTGAACCGATTCGAACAAGACAAGTCAATTTTTTCTAGTCGCAATTACGGAAAAGTACCATATGTATATTTTTAAATAATTAGTTTTGAAGGAATGGCGGAATTACTCAAGTTATAAAAACTTGGTTTTTCTAATTATTGCCACTGACAAAAGATGCTCAGAAGTTCTAAGGGCGTGATAAAAAATCTTACAATGATCGGGCGCTCCTTTTTCTTTCTAGAGAATAGGGAATTTTAAATAATGCGAATAGTTCTCTGTCGTCATCGCTAACTCCCCGCCGCCTTCCCAGGTTAGAAGACCCTTGGTCTTCTATAATGTATCTGTATAAAAAATCTAAAGAGGGGTTTTCTAATATGTTCCATATTTTTTCATTATTTTTAATTAAAAACTTTTTTTAAAAACTTTTTGAGTTTTTCGCACTTTTGGAAGAGGTTTTTGGGTTTTAAATAGCCTAGCAATTAAGTTTACGTTGATTCTTATAGATTTTCGGCACGAAAACTCGAAAATTAGGTTTGTTTGAGCCTGAAAATACTAATTAAAGTTTTGATTTATTAAAATATTAAATAATTAAAAGGGAGGTCTTCTAGTATGTTTTTCGAGACTTTTCGCGAAAGGGTTCTTGTAAAATGGGAGTCTTTTAAGCTGGAGAGGGAGGGGAGTTACCACTATTTATGATTCGTTTATTGAAAAATGAATGAACAATTCATTGTTTTAGGTATTTAACATTATGGTCATTAGAATACGCCGATCTTATATCACATTTTATTGTTATCGTAACCTATGCAAATGGTCACAAAACAGCGGAATGGAATAATGTAATACAAACATATTTTGTTTTTTATATTATTAATCTTGTTACTTGGGTATTTCCATTGTTGGCAGTGTGTATGTTCAGTGATAATAATAAGATGATACCCCCGTGCCATGCAATGATTGTTGATATTATTACAGATATTCCAATGTTTATAACTACAATGGTCACACGTGCATATGTTCAGAATATTTATATATGTTTCGATATTGCGATTAAATTCATTGTTTTTGCTCGTGGTGTTATTTGGGTACCGTATAAAGTTTATCATGACGATAAGCCACAGCAGAACGAGGGGCAGTTGATATACGCCAATTACCCGCCACTCTAAATTTGTAACTGAGTGTGGGTGTTTGTTTGGCTTCGCATTTATATCCCATACACACTTACACCCAGACCCACCTTCAAGCAAGCAAAATAACATTTCATTATGATAAATTCAAAAAAAATTATGAAACAATATTATCAAATTTCTCTTGTCTTTTATACATATATATAAATCACTTTCTAAAATTGTACGAAAGTTTTTTTTCCTCAGAAATTCACTTAAAAATATATCGAACTATTTTCCGTCATCGATTTTATTGCATTACAGCAGACTGTATAAAATTTCAGTATTTAGCATATTGTCTTTTGCTTAGAATAAGGGTGAGAATGGTTCTCGTGTTCTTGTGATCCAGATCTATGCTTGATTCTGCTCATTGAAGTATTTAATTTACTTCCAAAAAATTTAATATAGGTCAAAACCAAGAATATTTTCTTTTCGAGAACTCTTCACATCATCTACCTATGATTAACACACTAAATATTTAACAAACAAATGTATTTTTTTGCACAATTCTTATCCAGATTACAAGAATAAAAGGAGAAGGTATCTTGCATTTTACTTCTTTCAACATCACCAATATTCATTTCACCGTTACAATATCTTTCATGTAAACAAAACATTAATGCTAATTATATTGTTACAAGTAATACTATTCCTTCGTTTTCGGAATGTCAACTTGTTGAAGGCAGAGTATGTTTTATTCGCGTTTCTTGTGATCGAAATACCAATAGTACTACATTTGGGTGTGCGTGTGGGTGAGTACGTACGATTGTAGGTGTAGGTGTAGGTATCTCTTCTTTTCTATCTTCTTTATCTATATTTACACCCACACTCTCACATCTTAAGTTTTCGATATTTTCTATTTCCTCTCTTATCTCAACCAAATATAAAACAGATGTTTTCCTCAAACTGACCACTGAGTTAATTACATTGACTGATGTGTTTTTGGATTCTCTACAAATTTCAGAAGCTGTACTTGAAAGATATTCAATATAATGAAAATTATGAACTTCTCATTAACTCTTTCATAGTTCTCTGAATATCACAATCAAAATAATGAATTATTCACAATATTTCTTTTTCCAGTGATCAATGTATAGGTATAAAAAGTCCTATGTAGCATTCACCACTGGAACTGATATAAAATATGAACTAGTGAAAAAATGATTGATTACTCTTGAAGTCTCTGATAATTCATTATAGAATTATTGATAGTTCATTAATTTATATAAATTCTATTATTTCGTTTTATCGACCCTATTTTCAGCCATATATCATAGTTAATCAAATATTATACTTAAGTTTATTGATATAAAAATACTTTTTCGTCAATTTCGTATTCACATCTTCTTCTGTAATGAACACTGTCATAGAAAAAACAAATCTTTACAAATATTCCAAACATAAGATAAAAGATTACTGTAAATTTGAAGATGGTATCTGATGTCTGATCTGTAGTTCGCTAGATCGTCTTATCAGTCAAGACAAGATAGGTGAGATAACTGCTCAGACGATTCATCTATTTTAAAATAAGTTTAGCATTGATGATTAACATTATTGCTTAAATCATTTTAGCGTAACTATAAATTAATATACGATTTCAGCTCAGACACAAAATATAAACAATATTGAATTATTATAAAACTATAATTCCTTATTCTACCAACCAAATCATATATGAACTTCTATTAATGTGTCATTCACTAACTAAACTGGAAACTTCAATATAGATAAATTCTTCATCTCTCTTTCGTTTCTGTTGTTAATTAACAATGAATATCACAAATCCATATTAGTCTATCTATTATATTGGTTTTCACTATAGCAAAAGTACCGATCGACACAAGTTTTATACAAATGAATGATACTTTGTCTGTAATTATAAATAAAATGAATTGTTCTAATTGATTTTGATGGAGTTTGAAATGTAAACAATATGTACTAGTACCTCTTTCACACATTTGTGTTGCTAATAATGGTAAACATACTACTTGTGATGAACAACTTGAATTATTAAAACATATTGAATTATTTGATGAAGATGTTTGTGTAATATTGTCACATCTTTCTAATATTGAACATAAAATACCCGATGCACAATAACTAATATTATTTATTGTTCGATAATCAAAACAAGGTGTTGATGATGAAAGACAATCATTGTTACCATTCAAGCTCATATTACATTGTTGTAAAGAACAATTTGATGTTTGATTCCATGCTGAATGAGATGATGAAGACAATGTAAACTGAATAGAAACATTATTTTCACTACAAGAATAATTCGGTAGTTGAGTAGTTTGTCCTATAGAATTTATTTATATTGCAATAGAGTCAAATGGAAAAAGATAATATTACAAACCCCTTACAGATGAAAGAAATATAGTGAAAAATAAGACAATGATAGATCGCATTATTTTTTGTGTAATGAATGAAAAAATAAAGTATGCACAACAATAAGTGATTTTTCTTTACTCTTTTTTCTTCATCACTTCCTGCATTTCTCTTTTAGTTGAAAGAGAATAAAACTGTTTTTCTCAAGGCTTGTCCAGGCATTTGAAATCAAAAATATATTTCATTTATTTTGACTATTTTATTCATTTAAATCTATTGAAATATTTACTTTGTAAACATTCCCTATATAAAAAAAACTCTTCTATGTTAATAATTTTCGTTGGTTCAACATTTTATTTCATGATTTATTTTTGTTTTCATCACAACTAAAACCATGACATTTCTTCAATCGAGGTTTAAAATACCATCAGTGGTACATACAACTTTTCGAAAACAAATAAAAAAATTCCGTTATACTTTTTATGTTCTTATTTTTCACCTAACTGTTATTTTTTGAAAAATATTATTCTTACAGAATAAAATATGAAATTAATTTAGTTATTATTAGTAATAAAAGTTTCTTATGAAAGAGTAATTCTTTATCTTTATATTTAAAAATAGCAAAATTCTTATCTAAAAAAAATAACAGTTCGACGGGTTTAGTTTATAATGGATACTTGTTATTCATGTACACTTTCTCAAATTAATTTGACGATTTACTTAATCAGAAAAAAATGTGGAACGAATTGTTCGATCATCAATAGCAACCAGTACGTTTAAGCAAGAAGAATATAGGGCAAAGATAAAGAAAAAGGTGTAATGTTGTGATTGAATAGGCGTGTTGGCCGGCAAATATGTAAGAAGAAAAAGTTCTTATCATAAAGAGAAGAACGAAAAAAGAAATATATATCTTTCTTTTCTTTATATAATTTCTTTGTTCACATTTACCTATCTCTCTATCTCTCCTCTTTCACACTCTCGTATACTCTCTTCTTTAATACTGTCGTTATCTCAGTGCATTTATAACACGATACATTCGTGTGCTGCTCAGTAAAAACATCTACGTAAATTATTCTAAATTCATCACAATGGGCGTTGACGTCATTGGAGAAATTAATTATCTTACTTCTACAACAGATGGAGGTACTCCTTGGCTAATACAGCAATCAGTACCAACGGGAAAGAGATCAAATTTCGTACAATCACCTATTCCTATAACTATTCATGACTTACGTGGCAAAGAGACAAGTGTTAATCTCGATACGAATGCCATCGAAGTGGCTAAATACAATGGTTCCATACAGGAAGAATTTGAAGATGGTAGCGAAGAACAAAAAGTTTATTATGACGAGATTAGTGATTTTCTCAAGAAGCGACTCGGTGCCTCTCGTGTATATGTTTATCATTATGCTTTTCGTTCTCGAGGAACACCATTACCTGATGAACAGTCCAATGACCATCATAGAAATCCTGTATTTTATCCTCACGTCGATGTCGATACGGTTGGACTTCAAAAGATAGTCGAACGCAAACTTGGTAGTGAAGATGGTGAAAAGACAAAGAAAAATAGATTTCAGATGATCAACATCTGGCGTTTAATAGGTTCAAATCCAAAAACGAATAAACCACTAACAATTTGTGATTATCGTTCGCTTGATATCGACAAAGATGTTCGTCCTCTTTTAATTTGTGGAGTCGGTGATGATATTACAGCTTACACATTATCGCCCAATGCTCAAGATGCTCACATGTGGTATTATTTGAGTGATATGCAATCCGATGAAATGTTCTTATTTAAGATAGTCGATACTAAGCCTGATGTTGCTCAATTTGCTTTTCATACGGCTTTTAACAATAACCATGTGTCTTCACCAAATGCTGAACAAAAAAGTGTTGAACTTCGTTGTTGGGTGTTTTATGATGATTAATAATAATATATTTATCACATTTAATCATCCTGTATAGTATAGCAAACATTATTTAATCGATAAGAGACAAAAAAAATATTATTTTGATTTTTCTTTATGTATCATTTTCTGTAATTAAATCATATAAATACTCAATAAAATTAACTTAAATAAAATAAGAAAAATTCATTGACAAGTACTCGAAAGAATATTGAATTTTTTTATTCGATGGTTGCCATTATCAGAAACATAAAGATTGCCAAATTGATCGAATGAAAAGCCTACAGGATAATTTAATTGATTTGTTTTATCCCCGCAACCATTTCCACCAACGACAACATTGCCTTCTATAGCTCCATTAGGCCATCGTACTATTTGATGATTACCGCAGTCTACAATATAGACTGTGTCAGATTGATCGACGATAACTCCATAGGGTGATGACAATTGTGTAGGATTATTTCCTTTTCCCTGACCGCCAGCTACGACAATGCCTTCTTTTGCACCTTCCATCCATTTCATAACACGATAATTATTCATATCTGATACATATACGGAATGATCTCGATCGACAAATACACCTTGAGGACCATTGAGTTGATCGAGACGATTGCCTTTTTCATTTCCACCGGCAACTACTATGCCTTCAGATTCTCCTATTCGCCATCGTCTAACTTCATTCTTTTTGTGATCGGAAACGTAAAGAAATCCATTCGTATCTAATGCTAAACCTCGACAATCGATATTAGAAATGATTACTCTACCAGTAGAAGCATTTCGACAAGACCATAACATGACTCTATGATTGCCAGAATCACAGATAATAAGATTATCACTTTCTTTATCGATAATTATATCCAATGGATTACTTAATTGATTCATTTGATTTCCTTGTCCATTTCCACCAGCAACGACTTGTCCATTTTTCTCATTCGATTTCCATTTGATAATACGATGATTACACCAATCAGTAATATAAATACTTTGATCTTCATTATCAACACATATTCCTTGTGGACTATTCAGTTGATTTAATCCATTTCCTTGTTTATTGCCTCCAGCTACAGTAATTCCATTATTGATCCATATTGCATCAATATCAGTGTGAGCCGAACGTGGTAAAACTAGAATGACGAAATGACATTCCGACGAGAGCTCAAACATTATTCGTATTTACCTTTTTCTTTTTGTTTCTCAACGTAGATAAGACGATTCCAATCGACTTGGCCAATTTGAGATGCAATGACGTCAATGTTATTTGGTTGAGCAAGTTGTTTCAACGATTGTTGTAATTTATTGATTCTCTCTCGAAACTGTCTAAGATCATTTTCAGCAAATTCATCTTCTTCACGTCGACGACGAATTTCTTGTGTTAAACTATCAAATTGTTTTCTCAATGCTTCTTTTTCATTATCAAGTAATTGAGTGAGTTGTTGACGAGCTCTATCAGCTGTTCTTTTGACTATTTCAATTGTTGAACTTTCCCATTGATCAATTGTAGAAAAAAGATCAGACGATGTATTCTTTAATTCTTCCATTTGATTGATTTGTTCGAGTAGTTTATCATGAGCTTCCACAACATCAACATCGAATTGTATTGTTAACTGTTGACGATGTTCATTAAAATGCTTCATACAAAAGAATGCTTTACATCCGATACAATTGCACATAGCTGCATTCTTCTCACATATCGAACATCGATTTGAAGATATTCCAGTAGCCATATCATAAATATATATCAAAATTTCTTTAGTATTTATCTAAGTAGAAGGAAGAAAAAGTCATTTGGATTCTAACAAATGTACGGTCATTATGCTAGAAAAAAAGAATCACCTAATCTCTATTTAATTGGGCAATATTTCATTTAGAGAGTTTATATTTTGATCTAAGAAATTAAGAAAATTTTCTTTCGTCTAATATGATACAACATAAATCTAACTTGAGTAAGCATGCGTCTATTTGTTCATGTTTTTGATTAGTCAAAACTCGCCAAGCAGTTAGAAACGAGTTTTCGGTTGATGGCGCTGTTGTACACGAGCATACAACAGTAGCTACCAAGACTTATTTTTTGGAATTTATTAGGATTTATTTGAAAAATTTAAGTACATTTTGAAAATAAATTCTATAGAAGAAATCAATTTGAAATATTTTGAATGTACAATTTTATGTTCTGTTAACTACAATGATCATGGATGTAGCTGCATGTTTTATTGTATAATTAGTTTGTGTACAAGTCGATACAAAAGTTCAATCAATTCAATGACACTCAATACACTTAAACCAATCCATCTAAATATAAATTAAAAATAAATTATATGATATAGATATTACTTACAATCCAGTTTGTCCTCCAATGGCTGAAAATGTATCGACAAAACTCAGTTTAGCTTCTTGTTTATATTCCGTAACATATTTACTACCACATCCAATAAATACTTTTAAATAATTCCTTTCAAAATAGTAATCGAAACGTTGTGCAAAATCGTCAGGAACTAATATACTAGTCTTGTTAGTTCCATTCAATAATATGGCAGCATAGGTTTCTATTTCTGCTTCAGATGGAGCTGATTGTGCACTAAGATCAGTACTGAAATCTGTATGTTGACATTGAGGAGTACAACGAGTGCACCATAATGTTTGTAATTCTTCACTAGCAATGGATTTTTGTTCAGAGTTGAATGCACATGTTACTTGTTCATTAAATGGATTACAAATATTTGCCGAGATAAGATGACCATCTAAAGTATATATATGTCGAGTAAAAAAAGCAGAAGGAAGAATACATGAACATTGTGAAAATGTATAGGCTTGTTCACATAATTCTCGACATAGTGATTCGGAATAGGCAACTGCTTGTGATGCTGTTTGATTAATAAATGTTGTCTCATAGAGAGAACGTAAATCATCAGCTATATCCGATGTGCATTGACTATAGGGAGCTGGTAAAAATGTTGTTTTACTTTTACGATACATTATTGAATGAGATAAACCAGGTTGAAGATAAAGACCATTTTCATTAGGTAATGGAAGTTCATCATTATCATGTAATAATACAACAAGACCAGCATCATAGGAAAGAGTTGGAAAATAACTTTCACGTGGTATATAAAATCCTAGTGAAAGGCCTTGTTTTAACACAAAAGTATTACTAACACTGTTTAATGTAAAGAAAGGTATTGATGTTTTCCAATTAAATGTATAACAATTACCAAATATTGATGATATAGAAGGAATAAATGCATTTGAACAATCAATTCCATTATAATTACAATATAACATTATGTCAGTTAATTGATAACCAGTCGATTGCCATTCTTCTATTTGATTTCGATTGAATAAATCAATATATAATGGTAATACCAGAGAATTGAGTATACTTTGATTGAATTTTACATAAGATGGAAATAATCGATAAAAGAAGTTGATTAATGATGTATTCACTCTATCATATCGATTTGGAGTTGCACTACAAATAGTAACAGCAGGAAAATCCATTGAAAGGTCCAAATTAATTTCTACTTTTGTTTGTGTTGGATATGCAAAATATTGTAGAATAGCTGATATGACGAAGTAAAACATGAGTCCTGTAGTTAATGTGAATATAACAATCCAGAATATACGATTGCATGTTGAATAAGCACGACCAACACTACGTAATCCATGAATAGAAGTTGCAATCAGATAATCAATAACGATTGATCGTCGACGTTGTTCAGTAAAATGTTTTTGTTCTGTTGCACCAATAATATTATCCATTGTTTTTATTAGATAAGTGAAACTATATGGAATAATCTAAAATATTTAAAAAGTTAAACCTAACATGATATTCCATTTCTTTTTTTTCTAGAGTTTTCCTCTATATTCTCTTGTCGACACTGTTTCTTTGCATTTGTTAATAACTTATATCAAATAATATTCAGATTTTCGAGGAAAAAGTAAAAAAAAACAATTTTGTGAGAAAAAGAGCAGCGAGTCATGTAACAAAAAAAATAATATTTCTGATTGTTACGTGCTATATAATTAATTTTTTTCTTTTTTGAATACTATTGTATATTTTGAACAATTACTTTCTTCTTCCGTCGGAAATTACCAATTCATAATAGCAATATACAACACGACTCAGTTTTTTTTGACACACTTTATTTTCATTGGTATAGAAAGAAGAAAAAATCTGATGACTTGAGAATTTAATTTTCAAATATAATATAATTAACTTGTATTTCATTCAAAACTGAAACACAAATAACATTTGAAAATGAGTAAGAATATATGAACCATAGTGCACTCTAATAAAACATTTTTCTAACGAAGAGAATAATTTTAATAATATATCCTAGGAAAGTTTTTTTCTTCTATAATTTGACATGAAATAAGCAAATAATGATCATTAATCAACTAAAGATTAGTATGATATCACTAGGTATTGAATAAACTTTATAAATAATAATGTACTTGTCAAATGTATCTAATTGTTAATGAAGATACTTTTTTGATTGATATATTTTCTTGCTGTCATTCATAAGCAATGGCTGTTCAATAGGAAATTAAAGTATAAATATTGATCATACATTTTTTATTATACACAAAGAAAAAGCAAATTTTAGGATATCAAATGTCATTGAGAATGCTTAGAGTGGTACACATTCTCCATTCCACACCCACACCCTCAAGATAACTAATTCTGCGACACATTTTCTATCACGGAAAAAAGACCAACCCAATCTTATCAGCGTTCGCATGATGCAACAAATTTTATCTTTAATGTGCGAACTGCAAAAACAAAATTCTCTCCATGGTTTCTTTCGTTGCTTCTTTTATCTACGTAGATTAAAATCGACTTGTCATATAACTAAAGAAGCATAAGAGACTTTTTTCTTTCTTCCAAGGAAGAAAAAGAATAGACACTTTAAAATAACTGTCTCAATTACTAATTCTCCGGAAACAACTGTATATATTTAATCATTTATAATTCATTTAAAATGCATCGCTTTACCGATATCGAATCAACTTCAAAACGACTACCACCTGTCTACGGATACTTGACTCATCAATTAGTATCTTTATCGAAAACTCTTGAACCGATCTTCTCGACAATTGATCAACTGGATCGTTTTAGTAAAATCGCGAAAAACGGATGTCATTTTCCTTCTGAACATGGGCTTAGTCGCGACGAGTCAGCTGCTATTTATCTTTATACAATGGAATGGGGAGAAGATAGTTTCCATCGAGTAATTAATCGTGCTCTACGTGCTGAAGATCGATCGTCAATAAAACCATGGTTTGCTTATCTTAAGCTATTCGATGTAGCTCTACAAAAATTACCCACGGTTCGAAAGAATCTGTGGTGTGGTGTTCCCAGAGATATAACAACAAACTTTAAGAAAGGCGACGAATTTACTTGGTGGACCATTAATTCATGTTCCACTTCTGATAATATTGTCAAAGATCTTCTCGGACCAAATTCAACATTATTTTTGATTGAGGCAAAAAATGGAAAAGATATTTCGAGTTATGCCAATTGTCCAAATGAAAATGAAGTCATTCTTTGCCCAGGCACACGACTTCGTGTTGTTAGTGATCCTATAGATCAATCACCGATGCATTTAATCCATTTGCAAGAAATTACTGATGAAGAAGAAGAAGAAGAATCACTATCGACAGCTCTTAAAACTGTGATAACCACGCCCACACCAACCACTGTTCAATCCTCACCGGTGCATATTCATACTGATCAATGGGGTAACAGATACGAAGGAGAAATGAAAGACGGAATAGAACACGGCAAAGGCCATATGGAATATACAAATGGTGATAAATACACAGGTATTTATGTCGAAGGCGACATAACAGGTCAAGGTGTCTACATTTTTGCTAATGGCAATCGATACGAAGGACAATGGAAAGATAATAAGATACATGGAAAAGGTCAAATGAATTATGCTAGTGGCGAGAAATACACAGGTGATTATGTCGACAACAAGAGGACAGGCCAAGGTATATATATCTTTACTAATGGTTCTCAATACGAGGGACAATGGAAAGATAATAAGATGCATGGAAAAGGTCAAATGGATTATGCTAGTGGCGAGAAATACACAGGTGATTATATTGACAACAAGAGAATAGGCCAAGGTGTCTACATTTATGCTAATGGTAATCGATACGAAGGACTATGGAATCATAACAAGATGCATGGAAAAGGTCAAATGACTTTTGTAAATGGTGATAAATACACAGGTGATTGGATCGAAGACAAGCGAACAGGTCAAGGTGTCTACACTTTTGCTAATGGTAGTCAGCATGAGGGACAATGGAAAGACAACACATTGCATGGAACCGGCAACAAGCCATATGCTAATAGCGCAGTAAAAGAGGAAATGTGCATAATCCAGTGATAATTTTATTCGCTAGTCATCTCAAATGACAAATTTTTCATGTATATGAGCCGATCTTTTTTCTAGATGAACTGTTTCTTTACGCAATGTCATTTCATCAATATTTCCTTAATAAAGCAATATTATTTTGATAATTGATGGTTTTGCATCTAGTCTGAGACTTGTTATACGGGTGCTGATTATTGATATACAGTATATCACCGCATATATAGAAATAGGTCAAAATGCACAAGGGAAATAATAACTTGTAGGTACGTATTATTTGCAGTATTGAATAAAGCTTGCAATTCATTCATCGTTTCAAGTATGTGTAACAGATCTCTAAATGTAGATCGCGCCGCAAATATAAACATATACCAAAAGTTAATATCTACCTTCTTACATATATGAAATAAAACTTAAAAGTGGCAATATAAATTGGTACGACGCAATTTGAACAGAAATCTATGCTTATGAATGATTAGCTCTAGTTCCTATCGTCCTCCTACTGCTTTATCCATTTTGTTTGCCAATTGTTCATAGTAGTATTTCTTGTATTGCTGTGTCTAATCTATATTAACAATTAATTCATATTCTTTAAAGATAATCTTCATCTACTTATATTACATTCACTGATATGGTGTGGTTTACGATGATATAGAATCCTCGAAAAAGTGTAGTCCGAGCAATGAAAAACTCAATCGATTTATTTTTTT
>CAJNOI010000427.1:0-16703 GCA_905250115.1 Adineta steineri | reverse complement strand
AAGATGAATAAAAAATTTCTCTTACAGTATTAGTGGTTTGTATCAGATAGGGTAGATCTTGTATGCCACGCAAGTCAATTTGGTTTCTAAGAAGATTTAATGTTGTCAGTGTCTATTTTGAATAATAAAAATAAATGTAAGATATACAAGTAACGAATGTAACTTACTCGATTGTTTTGTAAACCAATAGCAAGAGCCTGTGCTCCATCGGTACTCACTGAAGTCCATTGAAGATCTAGTGTTGTTAATGACTATATTAACTATCAAAAGATAAACATGAAATAAATGAATAAGAAATTTATCTCACAGTATTCTTTGCCAGTGCTTGACCTAAATACCGTGCTCCTTCATTTCCAATAGGATTATTAGACAAATTTAACGTCACAAGTGTCTATATTGAATAGGAATTGTCAGTATGCAAGAAATACTTATAGATATGATCTTTTACTGTATTATTTTGTAAAGCATTAGCAAGATGTCGTACGCCTTCGCCGTCAATTTTATTGTGTTGAATAGCTAATGTTGTAAGTGCCTATATTGAATAAGAATGTTTACAAGTTGAAAGTAATGAGAATAAAATTTCTCTAACCCGATTATTTTGTAATGCATTTGCTAAATATTGTAGTCCTTCAGAGCAAATATGGTTCGAACAAAGACTCAGAGTGGTGAGACACTGTAATAAATAAAACTAATTCATAGAATATAGAATGATAGAAATTAGATATACTTGATTTTTTTCTAATCCATTCGCGAAAGATCTTGCACCTCGAGAATCAAATTCATTAGATTCAAATATTAGCTCTAATAATCCCTGTATTAATTAATATAAAGAAACAAAATATGTTAATAGATAATTTATCTTACAGTGTTCATTGCTAAACCACTAGCTAGATATTTTATTCCATTAGGATGAATTGGATTGCCCATATAAGTCAATTTTTTTAGTGTCTGTATTAATTAGTAAAGATAAATATCCTAAAAATGTTGTTATCTTGTCTTACATTATTGTATTGTAATATATTACCTAGTTGTACTGCTCCTTCACCGTCTAATGCGTTGCAAATTAGTGTCAATTCTGATAATGTCTATATTGAATATTAAATATGTACATAATATTTGTGGAAATCTCTTCTTTACTTTATTATGTTGTAACGCATTTGCTAGAGAATCTAAACCACATTCACCGATTGGATTATGTGCTAGACTCAGTTTCATAAGTCCCTTTGTGAATGATAGTAACACATGTCAGATAGTTTATTAGAATATTTGTCTCACTGTATTTTTTTTTAATACTTCTGCCAGATATTGCATTGCATTGAAGTCAATACGGGCAGATGCCAAACGTAATCCTGTGATTGTCTTTATCGAAATGAGAAAGATAAATATGATATAAATTGATTGAAAAAAAACATATCTCACAGTATTAGTTTGTAATGCATTGCATAAGCGTTGCAATTTTTGACCACTAAAATCTTGACTGGAAAGATCCAAGTTGGTGAATGTCTATAAGCAATACAGTATAACTTATTTCTTCTATCTGATATAACATATTCTGAATGTTGTTGATAGAATAAAGAAAGTGTTTAATATACCACAGAGATACGCAATATTCTGATGATATGTAAGTAATTTGAAAGTGAAAATGTAACTGACCTGATATCGATGGTAAGTATCGATGATAGTATTGAGTCTAGTACAAACGTTCCAAAACGATAAAAGAAGTGTTGGTATTTCTAGGTGGTCAAGAATTCGATAGACAATTTCGATAGGAAGTCCGGATAGATTTAGTATATTTTTGTTAGACATTGATGTTTTTTTCTTTTGAAAACGTATGCTTTTTACAT
Source organism: Adineta steineri (assembly GCA_905250115.1). Taxonomy (NCBI): domain Eukaryota; kingdom Metazoa; phylum Rotifera; class Eurotatoria; order Adinetida; family Adinetidae; genus Adineta; species Adineta steineri. Next base: position 14,859 of record CAJNOI010000427.1, on the reverse strand, counting down.
TTGTGTGTTTCTATGTTAAGAAGTTTTTATTTTTCAGGTGAATGTTATTGTTGATCACGTGCCTTTAAAAGCTTTCACGTGATTGTGCAATATGTTAATTCCTTGCAGAACGCAAAAGTTTGATGTAGAAAATAAAATACAAAGGTTTGCTGAGGTACCCATCGATTACAAAACGTACAGTTCATTCTTTTATGTTTTTTCTTCATCTCTATACGAGAGAAATGTGAGCCAAGCAAACTACGAAGTATTTCGATTGTGATAAATTTCTAAAATCTGTCAAAATTCGACAAAGCATTATTTTTTCAGACAAAAATAAATAATTAACCAGATTTTTTCCCATTCACTTCTTTCAATTTTTAAAGTTGAATATTTAATTCATTAATTTTACCTTCAATATTTTCAACGACATCTCACGATATTTTATGGTGTACTCCTCTACCAATAAAAAAATTATCTTGTTCTTTTCTCTCTAGGTCGTTACATGCGTAAACGTAATTGCACAACACACATGCAAGAAAAAAAAGAGAAAGATCAGTATATATATTTTCAAAATTTCTTTCAGTATTAATATGTTATATATATAATTATTATTCATAATGGTTCCTTCTTTGAAAAAACAATCAACTTTAAAACGTGTAAAAAGACATGTACCTTATGGTAAACTCTTAGTTCCTGCTCTTCAATATTGGAATCCAGAAAACGACACAAAGAAAGCAACAAGTGTGTTATGCATCATTAACTGGATACAACGATTTGGCAAGTGTGGAACAGGACCTTATAGAAAATATGGTAAAAAATGCATAAGAAGAGCTTTGGCAATGGCTGTGACATCTGGTTTACTCAAACAAATCAGAGGATCTTTTGTTCTGACAAGACGATTTCAAAAGGAACAGCAAAAGAAAAACAAGAAATAGATAATGGGCACGTCATCAAGGATAGTCGGATGTAAATAAAAAGTTATTGTTTAATATTTTATGTCTTTGTTTTAAATAAAAATAAATTGGGCGAGTAGACTTGTTCTCACCCTCAAAGAGGCAATATTAGGGTGTGGATGTGCTTGTAGTACTCGATTAATAAACCATCAAAACCCACACCTACACGCACACCCTCAATTTTTATTATGAATCTTTGATATAACAGTTCTTTTCTCTTTTCAGTTTTGAACAGTTCTCATATTTTATTAAATCGAAAAAATAAAAAATATTTCATTATTTTCGTTGAACAAATATATTTAAGTAGAATTTATTACACACAAAATCTTTTTTCCGAATAATTTTTACTTCAATTCAAATAGAAAAATATTTTCTTTTCTGCTAACAAATCTCAATAAAAGATGAAGAATTTAATATTTGTTTATTCGAATTTTTAAATCAAAACTATCAAATTAAATTCAATTTTGAAGAAAAGAAAACTAAAACGATTTTTCTCCAAATTTTATTTTTTCTGTTATTTTTATTTCTCGGCGTTTTTATTAAACAAAAAACTTCTTTTCTTTTTTCTAAAATTAAAATTTCATTCACTGAATTATTTGAAATTTGTCAATTCGATGATTTCCCAACTCAGCAACATAAAGACTTCCTTCATCATCAAATGATAAACCAAAAGGATGATTCAATTGATATGTTTCATTTCCTTCACCATTTCCACCAACAACAATTTCACCTTTTTCTTTTCCTTCACACCAACGAACTACTCGATGATTCCAGCAATCTGCTACATATATTTGACCCAAACCATCAACGATTACTCCTTGAGGATAAAACAATTGATCGAGATTTTTTCCTAGACCATTTCCTCCAGCCACAACTGTTCCTTCTTTTGCATCTTTTCTCCATTTCATCACACGATTATTTTCTCTATCTGATACATAAACAGATTGATCTTCATCAACAAAGATAAAACCTGGACAATTAAGTTGATTAACTTGATTGCCTTGTCCATTTCCACCTGCCACTACAATTCCTTCATTGTTATATTCTCCCATTTTCCATCGTTTCACTTCATTTTTCTTATAATCAGAAACATAAAGAAATCCATTTTTATCCATTGTCAAGCCAAAACAGTCAATATTCTCAATGAGAATTTGTTGCTTTCCATTCAACCATTGAATCACTCGTCTATTCTCATAATCGGCAATGACAATCGAATGATTTTGTTGATCAACAACTACATCTGTTGGACAATTCAATTGGTGTATGGAATTTCCTTGCCCATTTCCACCTGCGACGGTTTGTCCTTTCTTTGCATTATATTTCCATTGAACAACACGATGATTATCATGATCAACAATGAAAATATTTTTCTTTTCATCAATAAAAATTCCATAAGGGAAATTGAGTTGATTTAATTTCTGTCCATTTCCATTTCCAGCAGCAACAGTAGTGGCATTTTGTTCCCATTTGTCCCATTTTGGTTCTAGAAACGATTAGATTTTAATGAAACTTTGACATAGAAAATAAGAATTATTCTTTTAGAAATTATTTCTTAAAAACTAACTTTTTGATATTGTAATTGAAATTTCATTAATAAATGATTGGGAATTTTGTTGAATGGATATATTTGATGGATTATTTAATATTTCTGTAATTTCTGTTAACTGCTTTTTTAAATAATTTAAATTAATTTCATTAAACTCATCATCTTGACGAATTTGTTTTATTTGTTCGGATAAATCATTGAATTTCATTTCGATATCATTAAAAAATGTTGCTAAATGTTCAATAACAATTTCCCTACAGTTTTGTGCTTTTCGTCGAATTATTTCGATTGAATTTACTTCCCATCCATTGATTTGTTCTATTAATGAATGATTTTGTTTCTGCTCATTAATTATTTCTTTAAATTGATCATAATCATTAGCAATATTATTTAATTCATCATTCAATATTTGTTTATGTTCTGTTAAATCCATTAAACAAAATCTTTGTGAACATCCTTCACAAGGATATGTTATTTTGTCTTTATTACATTTGAAACATTGTGTTTTGTTATTTGCCATTGCCATGTCTTTGAATAGAAGTTTATAGGGAAGTTCAATCAGTCAATGTCAATGAAAGAATATTCTAATGTAAATTTTCATCTAGGTAAAGATTAAACATAGATCTGCATCTACAACTGTATCCCCCTATATGACTGATATATCAATCTCTTATCCACTCAATTTATTTCAAAAGACAAACTTACTACAATGAAACGATTGAATTTCTAAACTTGTGATGTTTTGTAATTACTTTGATATAAATAAGAATTTGGTAGGTCTCACTTTGAATTTGTTTTTTATCGATTAATTTCTTCTAACTGTTTTGTGGGTTCTTTTCTCAACTATACATCTGATTTCAAATGAAGAAGAAAAACAAAAAAAAATTCTTTCTTTTTGATCAAATGGATTTTTATTGTTTCATAATGAGACAACATTAAAAAAACGGAAAAGTAAATAGAATGAAGAAAAATAACATTTTCGAAAATTGAAAATAATCTCAACGTGCTGTGCATTTTTTTTCTATATTTTGTTCTTCTCTACGTTTAATATTATTTCACTTTTTTTATTGCGCTTGCGTTTCTCCTTTTCTGACTGAACAACTTCTGTTTCGATTAAAAAGAAAATAAAGAAAAAGAAAAAAATCTGAATAATCATTCAAATCGAATAGAAATTGCCATTCACTATCAACATTTGTCCTTTTCTTTCATCAAAAACCAGGTAAACATGTTCAATGTAATTCTATTGGTTTTTATTTAGTAGTTTCAATTTTTTTGAAAGATTTTGAAATGATATCACGTGTTAATTTTGAGGAAGAAACTGTCAATGATGAAAATTTCACTTCTTCATTAATTGATTTAAAAGAAAATTATCAGTTAGTGTGGCTGGATACAGACGCTAAGAACGATACTGATGAATCGATCTTTGCATTCAGACTTCTTCAAAGTACTGTCGATCTCATAAGAAGACTTGATAATTTACAAGAATGTATATCATACGTTGAAAAGGCAGAAGAGATAACAACGTTTGTTGTCTGCTCAGGTACTTTAGGAATAGATCTAGTACCAACTATTCATGATCGGAAAAGTATTTGGGTAATTTATGTTTATTGTTATGACGTTGATTCTCATAAGCTATGGATCTGCCTTTATTCAGAAGCAAGTTTTTATTTTAAACTAGAAAATAGAAACATCAATCTGTCTATATTTTTAGATTAAAACTGTACGTACAAGTCTCAAGTATTCACTAAAAGATTTAATATATAATATACAAGAGTATAACCAGTACGAAAAGGAGGCTGAAAATGGTAATGGTATATTGAATTTTATTAGACAACATCAAATAATAACAGATATAGCCGGTTCAGTTTGGTCACGATTTATCAATATATTATGTCATTTACCATATCCGACGGATGCATGCACTCAGTTTGTTAATAATTTAAAGAAGTATTACAAGACCAATACTGCAAAACTTCGAGAAATTGAAGACTTCGGGTGAGTGTGTGAGTGTTTTACTCTTCCCGAGCCCACAGTCACACCCACACCCACCCTCAAGGTGACACTCTGGTCACAATCTCATTAATGTATTCACATATCGAAAAAAACTCATGATCTGGGCTTTCGTTTATCATAACCAGTAAAAGATAAACAAAAGTCAAATTCTCATCACTCATTTACATGTGGGTCTCAGTGGATCCGAATAATACTTTTATTTGATAAAATATTATTGTATTAAAACCAGTGGATATCATGATATTCATCCTTTGCAACGACATCTCTGTTCTTTGGAGACATTGTGCTGTTCTGGTGTTTCTTCAGTTTAAGCGTCATACCATTTCGCTGTTTGGCAGTATGCCTTGCTTGTCTTATACGTTTGTAAACTAGTATACTAGCTGCCGTAATCGTGACAATGTTGATGCCACACATGAGCGAAAAGTAAGGTCCCGTACCCATTACATTATGAAGAGGAACGCCAACAGTTACAAGAGCACCTGCTGCACATAAGTTGAGAAAAGTATTAGCAGCAGATACTGCTGATGCTGCTTCCTGTTTTTTAATTGTCAAATAAGCGGAGACAGCTGGCTCGAGAATAGATTGACCAAAGCTAAGCAAAACTTGACCAATGATTGGTACAGACACATGAAGCTTGTAGTGGAATGCCCATCCATAAATAATTAATCCAGTTGGACTCAGTATAGACAAGGCTAGACTTGGTACAAGACGTCCTTCAGGACATTCGTTATCTCCATAATATTTTCCAGCCTTGTCCGATAATCGTCCACCAAGAAGACTAGCTGTGAACATGGCTACTCCACTCGGTACGAAGAGTATACCAATAATTGTTTCTGTGTAGCCATAGGGAGTCTCATACAGATAAATAGGAAATAAAACATAACTGGTATATAGAGTGGCAAACGTCGTCGTCGATACAGCGATGTAAGGCAATATTGTTGAATCAGTCAGATAAGTTAGTGATTTCCAAGGCTTTTTAAATGGAAGTAGTTCGCTCGACTCAGTCTCGATTATGCGTTTATCGGGGTTCGCTTTATGAAAACGCTTTTTCACAAAATAATGATGAGTTTCAGGCACCAAGAAAAGTATTACGACGAGAATCAAAAATGAGAAGATTGTCAAAAAGATGAAGGTACTACGCCAACCAAATGCACGTGAAAGTGGGCCACCGATCAAAGGACCAAGCACAGGGCCAATGTTAAAGGGCAGAAAAAAGAACCCGGCTGCTGATCCTCGCTTCTCTTCTGGATATATGTCGGCCACTTGGCCCTGACCTACCACTAACGTTGATGACGCAGTACCACCTTCAATGGCGCGAAATACGATGAGAATGACAATGTTAGGAGAAAATATGCATACTATTGACGCGGCCATAAAGATAATCAGTGCTACAATCATCGTAATCTTCCGGCCGAATCTATCCGATACTGATCCCCAAACAAGACCGAGAAAGCCGCTTGTGACTAAGTAGATAGACACGCTGGCTGCCACGAGTGTGTCAGATGTCTTCAAGTCGTCACTGATAGCGTTGAGAGCAGGTACGTATATGGTATCACAAAATGGTAGTAGAAGAGCGATTATCGAAAGAGTCGCAAGTGTTAGATTACGTCGCAGACTAGTTCTTACATTATAAATAGAAACTTCTTCAACTGGAATAGACAACGGTGCTTGTAGAATTATTGATGTGCGCTGAGACTCATTTGTAACAGACATCAATGATTGACAAATAGTGAATGGATATGTTTTGTTTACTTCGTTGTTGTTAGTATTATGAGTACTTTCATCTTGTAAATCGATATTGGTCCGGACTGCGGATCGATGATGAACACTGATATTCTCGTCGTTTATATCCATCTATAGCTATAACAAATCCTCAAGCATATTTTTCTATATATGTTCGGGGTCACGGCTTTCATGTTCGTACTCATCCAGAAAGAGAAGGGTGTGGGTGTGAAATGAATATAATGTACACACTCGTGCCAACATCCTGGTGAATAAAAATAAAAATGTATTTATTGCTGCTAAAGAAAACTAAAATTTTAATTTCTTCTAGGAGTAGACTAAAATTTTAGTTTTCCCTGTACTATATGTATATATGCATGCGTTTGTTTTTCTCTTACACGGACGAAAGAGACGAAAGGAAAGATAAGACTCTATTGTGAAGCATAATTAAAGAAACGTGCGATAAGTATTCATCTATGTATATTTCATCATATTGTGCATGAAATACACGGTTGATCGATTCATGTAAGTAAAAATTACTTGCAAAAAAAATCCGCTAAATTATCGAATATAAATACGTAAGGTAGCTTGCTTCGAAAGTGCACAAAACTAACGTCAATACATTCTACTGTTAATTTTCATCGTAAGTATACCTAATTATCTACACATTGATTTTTCCATGTAATGCGTCATTTCAGACGTGAATTTTTACTTTAGAATTTGAAACAGATGTTTAATACATGACAAAATTGTTCGATATTTTTTATTATATGTATATATTCTATATAAGATATTTGTTTCGATTAAAACAAAAAATAGAAGCTTTGAACCTCGTTACTAAGAGTCGACGAGCGTAGTATTTAGTTCTAGTGTGAACGTTTATAAACGATATAAATCTTGCTCACCAAGTTGAGAGTATGCCTAAGACCTATGAAACATCTGTATATTACTTAAGAAATCGAAACACGATTTGAGTATGTTAGTATGTAAGACATCTATAGTAGTGTATATGCAGAAACTTTCAGAACTAGAAGTATTTGTGGCGGTCAAAATTGATCGTACATCAGATAAAACATCATAGCTTTCGAATATTTCACGATAAATTCAATACATATAGCTGCGATTTTCATCAAATAGTAGCCCAATTTTTATAGTTTAAGTGCTCAAAATATTACCTTCTTAAGCCATATACTTACTGTACTAGATTATAAATACTAAAAATGATATGCTTTGATTTTGCTCGAAATTGATTACATACTTCAAGCGAAAATAGATGAAAATCGTATGATTGAAAATATCCAACTCTAATATTATAAACAAAAAATATTCTAGAAATATCTTTAAAATTTTTTATATACTCTTTAGTTGAAACATCTTTAAAGCACGTTTTACCGTTTAAAATGATAAAATGATATCTGTTCTACCATACGATTTTCATCTACTTTTGCATGAAGTGTACAATTGATTTTGAGTAAAATCAAAGCATGTCATTTTTAGTATTTCTAATCTAAGACAGCAAGTATATCACCTAGAGGAATGATATTTTCAGCGCATAAGCTATGAAAACTGGGTTACTGTTTGATGATAGCCGCGCGCCGAATATATTGAATCTATCATAACATATCCGAAAACCTCAGTGATTTATCAAGTGCCTGATCAACTTTGAGCTCTCCTGTGTCAACAACCCGCTCATTAATGTTTTTCTAGTCGAAATGTAAATGTATCTCAATGATATTTAGAAAGATATTCCAATATGACTCATTTTAACGAAGCATTGTCAAAACTACGTGATGCACTGAATGGTCGACAACTCCCAGATCTTGAATCTGACTATTACGCCCGGGCGCATGCGCTCTATGAGTCGCACAGTAATCAGCGCTCTCTCATTGTTGATTGGTGGCGTAAGTGGACTGCTACGCATAACAAAGATTCGTTGATGCCACGATCAGTTCTTTCTATTGGTTGTGGAGATGGCTCACTCGATGCACAGTTATATAAATGTTTATTAGAAAAAACAAGCGATCAATCGTCAATTCGCTACGTTGGTATAGAGCCACACATTGACAGCGCTCAAAAATGTCGACATCAATTTGAATCTATTGGTTGTCTGAACAGCCAAGTGATCAATAATGAATGGCCAAAATGTTCCTCAGATCTTAGTGGTCAACAATTTGACACCATTCTTTGTGTACACTCTTTTTACCATGTGAATAATGTGGATGAATCCTTGAAAGAGGCACTACACTTGCTCAAGCCACAAGGGCAGCTCATCATAATTATGGTAAACTTTCTTATTATCTTAAGCTGAGATTTTTCTATAAATTATAGGAGCCTCTTGTCGGTCTCAATGAGTTGGGTCGCATCCTCGCACCGCCACAGCATGATTCCTTTACGCCCTTGTGGTGGGCTGAGACAGTGGAATCAGCAGTACATGCGAGTGGGTGCCGCGTCATACATGATTCCGTATTGACTGCTCGAATGGATTTGTCATTATGTCGCGACGAGACAAGTTGGGAGGGGAAAGCTATACTTGACTTTATTGTGTTTGGACACCTCCTAGATAACTTACGTGACTATGTGCTCAATGTGCTCGTCGAATTGATGCAAAAAGAGCAAAAGAATGTACCAAATGGAAGTTTTATTGTTGATCATCTAGCACATGTGTGGGTGTTACAACAAGCTGATTTGCCAAAACAGCAATGATATTAAAACTGAGCTTGGCATATCGACTAAATTTTAACTCTCATATTTACTTTTTAATCCTTCAATCATTCATGTAACAAAACGCTATCGATTAGAAGAGCATACTAGTGTGTGGGTGTGAGTATGAATAAAATGGTATACCCACATCCGCACCCTTCTTTTCTTCTCCTCGTTTTGGGTTTTATTTTTCTTCTCTTTTATTCTTCAACCGCTTATCAATTGTTCTTTCTCAACTACGCACTATAATCGAGTTGTTGCATTCAGAAGATTAGCTTCTAGTGAGCTGATACTTCTTTTTTAACTCATCTCTTTCGCTTGAAGTTTATACAATAATATATAGTTTAAACATGCTCATCTTTAATTGTTGGAAGCGCTTCTGAACGGAGCAACAAATAAACTCTTGCATCATAAAAAAACAGAATTGTTTCGAGGTATTTGTAAAAGACGCGAAGACCCGCGAAGACAACCAAATCGGAAAATGATATTACTAGTGAATAGAGCTCTGTGAGTTGACTCCATGAAGATCCACGAAGACCGAAAATAGTTGAAAATAAAAATAATTTTCTAGTACACATTGATTCTTTCAATCTACGAAGACCCACGAAGACCCATATCTTTCGCTGGTGATATAGAGCTACGCCAGTTGTATACAACCCGAAAATTTTAGCTTCTTATATACTTGCTTTAAGAAAATAACAGGGACCATACTTTCTGATTTACTGAGGGTAGGAAGACCCATGAAGACCCATGTTTTGCTGATTAGATTGAGCTACTCGAGTTGTACATATCCTGAAAATTTCAGCTCTCTACATACTTCCTGAAAGAAAATAGCAAGGACCACACCTTCTCAGTTACCAGAGGTTACACTATAAAATGAACAAGGCTTACTCTGTAAGCCATTATAATAGAGAAAATGTGGTCCCTGTTATTTTCTTAAAGCAAGTATATAAAAAGCTAAAATTTTCAGGGTGTATACAACTCGAGTAGCTCTATCTAACTAGCGAAAGATATGGGTCTTCGTGGGTCTTCGTGGATTGAAAAAATCAATGTGTACTGGAAATTTTTTTTTCTTTTTCAACCATTTTGGGTCTTCGTGGATCTTCGTAGAGTCAGCCCACAGAACTCTATTTATTAGCAATATCAGTTTCCGATTTGGGGATCTTCGTGGGTCTTCGTTGGTCATCGCGTCTTTTACAAATACCCATAATTGTTTATCCTGCTAACAAAAATTCGTTTGATTGAGACTGAAAATTTTGATAATCTGAATTTCTGCATACAATCCGATACTTATATATAACGGTATCAATGAAGATACAAGTTTGGTTTGATTTATAATGGCGCTTTGAATGTTCACAAAATCGAAATAAAGTACGTTTTCAATATTGTTGTCTATTGTAAATCAATACCCGAGCACCTCGATTAGTTAATTACTTTCCATTCGATATGAGATTTCATATCGTGAATGATATAAAATATGTTAGTCGAATTTTGAACAAAAAACTAATTAAAAGCGCCAACAATAAAAGCTGTCTCTCTGTAATTTAGCGAACTCTGCAAATTATAGTAAATAAAACAAAACTTCAGAAAGTTTATATCCAACGGACTCTATTTTAAGCTCATGGAGATATTTAATATTAATCTAAGTCTGAATAAATTTTGAGCTTTAAATTAATATTTATGCTCATGTTTGTAAATGAGAAGCTCCGACATGAGTGCTATAAAAATACATGTCAACAAAACATAAACTCAAATGAGAAAACAAAGCAATGAAGAAGAAAAATATAGCATGGGTGTGGATGTGGGCATAAGTTGAAATTCATCTTTTTTTCACCTGCATCTATACCCACACCCTCAGCGAAATAAAAAAGTGAAATAATATCAAACGTAGAGAAGAACAAAACATAGAAAAAAAACGCAGAGCATGTTGAAAGTATTTACAACTTTCGAGAATGTTTTTTTTCTTCATTCTATTTACTTTTAGGCTTTCTCAATGTTGTCCCATTATGAAACACTAAAAATCCATTTGATCAAAAAGAAAAAAAATGTTTTTTGTTATTCTTCTTCATTTGAAATCAGATGTATAGTTGAGAAAAAACCCACAAAACAGTTAGAAAAAACCAATCGATAAAAAACAAATTCAAAGTGAGACATACGAAATTCTCATTTGTATTAAAGTAATTACAAAACATCACAAATTTTAAAATTCAATTGTTTCATTTAAGTAAGTTAAGTTTTTGAAATAATATCAAAAATGAGCAAAAAGAATATCACATAATAATTGTTTTGAGAAGAAGACTGATCTATCTGGAGGATAAGGTTGTGGGTGCAGATCTTTGTTCTATCTTTATCTATATGAAAATTTGCATTAGAATACTCTTTCATTGATATTGACTGATTGAATTTATCTATAAATTTTTATTCAAAGACATGGCAATGGCAAATAACGAAACACAATGTTTTGAAGGTAATAAAGACAAAAAAAACATCTCCTTGTGAGGAATGTTCAAAAGGATTTTGTTTATTTCATTTAACAGAACATCAACAAAACTTAAATGAAGAATTAAATCATATTATTAATGATTATGATGAATTTAAACAAATAATGAATGAACAAAAACAAAATCCACTAAATCACTCATTAATAAAACAAATTAGTCAATGGGAAATAAAATCAATTCAAAGAATTCAAAAAAAAGCACAAGACTGTAGAGACATTCTCATTCAAAATTCACAAACATTCCTCAATGATATTGAAATGAAATTTAATGATTTATCTGAACGAATAAAACAAATTCGTCAAGAAAATGAATTTAATGAAATTAGTTTAAATTATTTAAGAAATCAATTAAAAGCAATGACACAAGAGTTTAATAATCCATCAAATATTTCAATTCAACACAATTCCCAATCATTTATTAATGAAATTTCAATTACAATATCAAAAAGTAAGTTTTTAAGAAATTATTTCTAGAAGGATAATTCTCATTATCTATAATATTGCGTTAAAAAACTAAAAACAAAGAAAAATGATAACGAAGAAGAGAAAAACAAAATTGTATTATTTTCACGTTTTTATTTAACAAAACATAAATCATCAAAATCATTTATTTTCATTTTATACTAGAATCAAAGTTCAATAAGGAGAAACAAAATGCAATCACTGTGGCTGCTGGAAAAAGAAAAGGACGGAAATTAAATCAACTCAATTTCCCTTATGGAATCTTTATTGATGAAGAGAAAAACATTTTTATTGCTGATCATGATAATCATCGTATAGTTAAATGGAAATATTTTGCAAGAGAAGGACAAATCATTGCAGGTGAAAATGGACAAGGAAGTCGAATGAACCAGTTGAATAACCCAACAGATGTGGTTGTTGATCAACAAAATCATTCAATCGTCATTGCTGACTCAGGGAACAAGCGAGTAATTCAATGGTTGAATCAAAATCATCAAATTCTCATTGAGAATATTGACTGTTTTGGTTTGGCAATAGATAAATATGGATTTCTTTATGTTTCTGATTATAAGAAAAATGAAGTAAGACGATGGAAAATGGGAGAATATAACAATGAAGGAATTGTAGTGGCAGGTGGAAATGGACAAGGCAATCAAGTTAATCAACTCAATTGTCCTACTTTCATCCTTATTGATGAAGATCAATCTGTTTATGTATCGGATCACAACAATCATCGTGTAATGAAATAGAGGAAAGATGTAGAAGAAGGGAGAATTGTAGCTGGAGGAAATGGTCAAGGAAGAAACCTTAATCAATTGTCTTTACCTCAAGGAGTAATTGTTGATTATTTGGGTCAAATCTATGTAGCAGATTGTGAAAATCATCGAGTAATGCGTTGGTGTGAAGGAAAAGTAGAAGGCGAAATTGTTGTTGGTGGAAATGGTAAAGGAAATAAATCAAACCAATTGAATCTTCCCTTTGGTTTATCTTTTGATGATGAAGGAAATCTTTATGTTGCTGAGTTGGGAAATCATCGAATTAAAAAATCTCAAATATTTTGTGAATGAAATTTTAATTTTGAGAAAAAAGAAAACAAAGCTTTTATTAAATAAATAATCGAGAAATAAAAGTAAAAAGTGAAGTTTTATTGTTCAAAATCAATGAAAAAATCGAAGAAAATTTTGAAGAAACGGAAATACTTTGATAAAAAAAGAACGAAGACAAACGTTTAAGAGAAGCATAACAAAGTGCTATGGTACCCACCTTTCAGGTAACGTTTGCTATACAAAAAATTGTTTACCGAATAAAATACAATCATTTTTTGCCAGACTTTCAATAGTAGCTAGTGTCCACAAAACAAATGATTTTTGTATGATGACTTTCTTATTGGAAATAACTTTGCATCATTTATTGCCCTTAGAATATTCAAAGAATTGATCAGAAGATGATACTTTTATTGTTTTAATTTGATTAATATGATAATATTTGTTCGACTACTCTTAAATTAAGTTTTCAATAATTGTGGGGAGTGGGCGATAGTTTCTTGATTACCCACATACACCGTCACCTCACGTACCCATTTTTATCCACACCCTGCTGTTCTTCTCTTCAATAAATGTTTATTTTTGCCTAGTCAGAATTGAAAATTCAATTTCGACTAGTCAAATTTGATTGAATTTTAATTTTGACTACAACATATATATATGAATATTGAACAAGATTTTCTCTCAGTAATGCCAACAAGCAAGATGATATTGGAATCATTATCCAATGAGTTATTTATTGAATTATTCGCATTATTTGATGTAGTTGACCTCTTTCGTGCTTTTTATGGGCTGAACACTCGCTTTAATTCTTTATTAATTCATCTTCGACGGTATCGTATCGATTTTCGTTCAATATTTAAAGGAGATTTCTGTCGAACATATCTTCCACTTATAATAAATCGAACAATTTATCTTCGATTCTTCGATAAGGAAGACGCGCCATATCAATGTGCTCATTTTCAATCTGCTGGTTTCACATTTGGCCAATTTGATAATCTTCGGTATTTAACATTGGAAAATATTAATTTGAGTTTACAGTTTAACCAATATTTCTTTTCCGATTTATATCATCTTCATAATTTGACACATCTGAAATTTATTGATTGCCGAATGCAAGGCATTTTTTTCGATGCTTTTCAAGATGTAATTGATCAAATTTGGAATTTACCGAAACTGACACATTGCTATTTTGATTTCTGCTTTTGTGGTATAAGTCATTTTTATATTCCTACTTCCGTATCAACATCGTTGCAATACTTAACAATTCTTGGTAATTGGTGGTATTCAAGTAAATTTGACGGTTTATTAAAGAAGACATCACAATTACGAACATTTGCCGTATCATTGCAAACCTTACAGGTAGATGAGATACCTTCTCTTTATGGATTTATTCCATCGTTTAAGAATCTATCTGTTAAAAGACTCATTCTATATAAAGTAGATACACAACGTCTAATGATTAATTTATTTCAATTATTACCCAATGTTAATCAACTGAAAGTTGAAATATTCTCTATAAAGTTAGATGGAAATCAATGGGAACAAATCATTGTTAATTATTTACCACAATTAAAAGTTTTCCAAATGAAAATGAATACTGATCTTTGTCCTTCAACTGATAATCAGAGAAACGAAGAAGAAATCGATCAATTTCTCGCGACATATCGTACACCATTTTGGATCGAACATCATCAATGGTTTATTCGATGTCATTGGGGAGTATCGATGGAGAATGTTCGTATGTGTGTTTATTCGTTACCTTATAAATTTGGTGATTCTCTTATTTACGATAAGGAACTATTGGATAAGACAAAATCAACTTGTCTAGGTGTATAAACCAATTGTTTTTCATTCATGATTTTATGTCTAATAAACTATTAAATAGAATTTAGATTTCATTTATTGTCAAATAAAATATTTTCTTATTTGTGAAAAAAA
>CAJNOI010000426.1:35629-51890 GCA_905250115.1 Adineta steineri | reverse complement strand
CTTTCAGGTAAATATGGTAATATAGTATTAAACAATAATCAGATGAGAATATTTCAACTAAAAACTGAAACTGATGGAATCAATGGCAAAGGTCAACAATGTCTTACTTATTATTATTATATGCCTGTTACTACTGATAAAATCATCAATATCCGTCAAGAAGAAGTAGATGGTGGAAGCGTAATCATTGATTCTGTTACAAGTAGTCCATTCAATGGTTGGATAGTGCGCAAAGTATCATTCAATGCAGAAGCACCCGGTTATAAAGTATGATACTTTTCAAACATACTATTGTAGTTCTTTTATTTATACTCTTTATAGATCTATTTCGAAGTACAACGAACAAATGGGTTTCAAGCACCTAATGTTGGACTTGATGAAATATCAATACACCAAGGCAGTTGTGGTATGTAACGATTAAAATATAATAAAATATATCTGCATTGCATGTCGTGTAGAAGATGAGCCAATTACTGTTACGCCGGCAACAACACCAACTACTACTCTAACAGACCCTCTTTCAACAACAACAATAACATCAACGACATTGACAACACCAACAATAACAACCAATGTAAGATCAAGAAATCTTTTCCTTCCTGTTTAGAATATAAACTCGAGGTATGCTTTAATTGAAAAAGACTCTCAAACATATTTCTCTAAAACATTCTAATTCCATCTGAAAAACATATAAGACAAAACAATAATATAGTGTGAGTATATGTACAGCACCTTAAGAAGCGTTTCGCAATAGCTTTACTACCTTTATGGCAGATATTTCTAAGTTCTATGAAACTTTCAGACCTTGCACATGTTTTCGTCTAATATCATTCATAAAAACAGTTTTTCTAATATCATTGACGAATGCATATATGTATAGATAACCATTTTTTGTACTATTTTTCAAACCAAGATGGTCAACAGACCTCAAAAGTTACATACAATTCAGAGATTAACAATATAGACATGTTTAGCATTTCATCGAATATTACGACTATAATATTGATTGATGAAGATGATAACAGAAACAAATAAAAAATCTTGAGTATAGCCCATTTTCATAATTTATTTTTTCTTCTCAATATAACAAGATCTATAAGATCGATTAACAGATCTATGAGCAATACTGAGTAAAATAATTGTAATGTTAAGAAATGTTGTGTCGTTTCAGAAGGTTTCAATAGTTGGAAAATACCACTTGACAGTAAAGCAATGCACAGTATACTTTTAAGAAAAGAATATAAACATTATTATTGAGTATCATATAGATACAAGTAACGTTTGATAATATAGAGTAAGTGAATGAACCTATATTTTCTTTTTAATCATAGATAAATTACACGACAACTGTTGATAATGCATCACCTGATGACAAAAAGACGTTAACTATTGTTTTGGCTACTGTAATACCTACTGTTTCAATTATATTAGCTGGCATTATTATATGGTTAAAAAAGGCATCTTTAAAGAATTTTTGTGCTCGTATTTTCCGTAGATCATCTGGGAATAATCAAAGTGGATTATCAGCAACTGTTTTAGAACTTAATCGTGTTGTACCGGCTTAATTACAAATAAAACTCAGTTTTTTTAATAAATATTTTAATATGGTCTATATCAGCTATTTCATTATCATAATAATCTAGATAAATCATATTATTCAGTTAGCCTACCGTACTGATTAATCAATGTATGTATCGCAAAGCCAGAATATGCTTCCATTGTAATTATATTCTACTTCAACTATTTTTTCCTTTTCTGACCTTTAACGTGAAAACAGATACAGCTTTTCAATGACTGAAATTTGAGTATTGTATTCAGTAATTAAGATTTCTTAAACTTTATCTATATCTAAATATTTTTCTTGATCAGTAATATTAATTAGAGAAATAAAACGATCATTTTATAATAATAGATATGTAATAAAATAGAAATGACATGCATAAAACTTTCTTTTGTACATTTTTACAATTAATAAAATTCAAGACATGAAAAAGCTTGTCTTGTAGATCTTAAATAATTAAATAGTATATAGTTAATATAGATAATCTACATACAAAAAAATTGTTAGCGCCATCTGTAATAGAGGATAATAGATAAAATCTGAATGGTTAATAAAATGCTCAACAATAATATTGAGAATGATAAAGGTATTCTCTCGTTCTTGTTCTCTCTCTCTCGTTCTTATGTCTCTTCATGTCTTCTCCCGTCTCTCTCTCTCTCTGTTTCTCTTCTAACACCCAAAATTTCTTTTCTATGGGAAGATATTTTTTACATCTTATTATTTATTTATTTCAATAACTAAATCTTTTGTTTAAAAAATCTAAAATAAGATATATTTATATGTATATATAAATTCTCTCTTTATCAAATTGACCTTGATTATTTCGAAAAAAATGTAGTTTAATTCTTATTTTCTCTTATTATTTTCTAGATGATAAATATGTAAAAACAAAAGAATAGAATATCAATATGGATTCATCTTTAAATACTCATATAAATTCATCTATTCTTGATCTTAGTCAACGAACAACAATAACAACAACAACAAAAATAAATACAAACTATTCAGATGTTATTATTGACAATTGGACAAATAATTCTCCATGTAATTATACAGATATAATTGATGATAATGATCTTCGAAAAATTGAATCAGAAAAAACTTTTAATATTGAACAATCATTAACTGATCAATTTCAAAATTTACCAATAAAAGAAGATATATTATCTGATAGTTCAACTATAAATAAATCAAAACTTGATCTTTCTCACCGAACAAAAAATTCCAAGTATAATTAATTATTTAGTCTATTGTACACACATATATATATATTTGTTTTTCTTATTATTTAGTTCATCAACATATCAAATAATAATTCATAATCTTGAACCCTGTTTAAATTCTTCTCCATTATCATTATCAAATTTTCTTTGGTCAAAATATTTTTCTCTTATTAATGAACGTTCAGTTTCCGATGAATTTTTTGATCATTATTTATCATCAATTAATTCAGGTTTAGAAATTGATATGAAACTTGAATATTGTTATGATATACAACGTGATTTATATTGGTTAACACAAATACAATTAGTTTCTCATAGTTTAATACTTTTACATTTTGTTGGTATACCAGAAGATGATACATCAAATGATTTTTGGGCTTATGTTTATGGACAACGTTGTCATCCAATTGGATGGTGTAAAGAAAATAGTAAATTAATGTTACCACCACCTATTGTTACAAAAAGAGCTATTCAACACACAACAATTAATAATACGAATAATACAATTAGTAATGGAAATGATAAACAATCAATGATAAATAAAGGAGAAAATGAAGAATTACAAACACCACCAAATTATTTATTTAATAAAGTAAGATTATGTTAAAATATATCTTTAGTATGATTTGATCTTTGATTTAATCACTTCATTGATCAATGTAATAAAAAAATCGTTATATTAAATATTCATACTTGTATTCTGTTGTTGAATTTATCTTGAAAACGATTGATAGGATTTACGATACTCTAAATATTATAATTATTTAATTAATCCATAAGAGAATAAATTAGTTTCGTTTTTAAATTAATTCAAAGAAATATATAATTTAGAACACCTATTCTTATCTTGATTTTTCGCAGATAAAATTATTTTAGGTTTTATTTTAATTAAGTATAATTATTAAAATTAAAAATTTTATAAATAATTTTTTTTTGTAGGATATTGGTCTTAATCCTGCTGAACAATTAAAATGTGGTATGTTACTTGAAATTCAAGATCTAAATCGCCCATGGACTTTATGGTTTGTTCGAATAGTCAACAATCGTGGTGGACGATTACATCTACGATATATTAGTCATATAAATGAAGATGAAGAACAAGATTCATCTGATATACATATATTTTATCTTGATTGGCGTATTCATTTTATTGGTTGGACTTCAAAAAATCCTTCAATTTATTTCTATGATATTCCAACTTGTTTATTATTAAATTTTGATAAACAAATAATTATTGATACATGTTTATTGAAATCTCAAAATCAATTTCTTCCAGTAAATTTATTTAAAGATCAAGAAGAAATGCGTAAACATCGTTTTAATGAAGGAATGAAATTAGAAGTATTTGATATTAAAACACAAAATATTTATATTGGTACGATAGGTCAAGTACATAATGAATATTATTTTGATATAATTATTGATAATGATAATCAATCAATATTTGTAGCACATGCTACACATCCACATATATTACCAATACATTGGGCAGCTGAACATAGATTTGCATTAATGAAAGGTAAAGGTATACGTCAATCAGAAGATTATTGGAATATTTATACAGAAAAAACTGATAAAAATGATATAGCACCTGAACGTTGTTTTAATTTAATTACATTAAATTCAACAGGAAATAATCGTGTTGAACCAGGAATGAAAATGGAAATGATTTATACATTAAATAATATTGATTATGTATTTTCTGTTACACTTATACATGTTGTTGATCATCTTATGTGGTTAAGAGTTGATAATACCAGTTTATTTAATGATGAATATTTATTTTATCATGTTGTACCAATAAATTCATTAAATGTTTTTCCTGTTGGATGGGCTAAATTTAATGGATTTGATTTATTAACACCAATGGAATATAAAATTAATATTAAAACTTATGAACAAAATCGATATGAATTATTTTCATCAGTAACTCATTATCCAAAAATACCTCGTGTGTATTTAAATGAAATCTATCAATTAACATTATATGTAAATATTCGATGTTTTTCCGGTCCTCATTTTTGTGCATCCCGTCTTGCTCGTATTCCATCTCAATTTGGTCCAGGACCATATCGTCATGTTCTCATAGATATGTTTCATCATCTTCTATCAGCATCATCAACATCAACAAATACTCTTCGAGCATTACGTCGACTTGAACATCCATCAAATACATTACATCTTAAAACAGAATATATTAAAGCAGCAAAAAAATCTTCAAAATTAATACGTCCTATATCATTACCAACTGATCCTTATTTAATCTGTCAGTATATTCGTCATATATGTACACAATTAGAAGCATGTCCTAATTTAATAAGTATGAAACGTGTAGAAAACAATTGTCCAGATAAATGTCATATATTAATAAATACTTTCGGTATGTTATTCTCTAAAAAAAAATCATGATCACATTATCTATAGTTTTATCGAAAACTGTAAAAATATGATTTAATGTTTAGGAATGATTTTATATTTCAAATAGAAATTTATTATTTTTTTCTATATTTAATTAGCTCTTTCAATTCATTCAAAACATAAACGAACTCAACTTCGTGCTGCTCAAAATCGACAACGAAAACAAAAGTCCTTGCTATGTCATTTAAAAACAAGTACAAATCCTTCGACAGTTTCTACTCCTGCTGTTGAAGAATCACCTTCTATTGAACCATCACTGGAAACATTAACTAATGATAGTTCTTCGCCAATACCACCACCACCTGGAAGTGATCGTAAAACACGTGGTTTTCGTGTTCATATTGAACCAAGAACACATACTGTTACACGAACAAATAGAAAACAAAAATTAACATCAACAGTAACAATTAAACAAGAACCAATGGAAATTAATGATACAAAAATTGAATCTTCACCACTACCAGTACAAGTTCCAATTAAAGGTTTATCTATAAACTATTATAATATTTATAATAAAATATCTTTCTTTTTATCATTTAGAATCTAAACGTCCGCGTATAACAAAAAATAAACGTCCTTCATCTCCTGTAATAACAATGAATATTTTATCAAATCCCTCTTCTCCATCTAATAGAACAAAGAAAAAACGACGTTCTCCTCAAATAATGAATGAATTTGCATCATCATCATCATCTTCTTCGGATATAACAATTCCAAAAATTGAAATTCAACAATCAACATCATCACTTATTCAACCAACATTTTCCATTCCACCAATTGATACACGAAATCCAGTTACATGGAATGTTAATGATGTTTGTTCCTATTTAAATCAATCAGGATGTTCATTTGCATTAAAAACAATTAAAGAACAAGTAAAAATAAAAATATTATTATATCTGAAATAATTTTTTTTAATTAAAAAAGGAAATTGATGGTGCTGCTCTTCTTCTTCTGGATGATTTACCTAAAGTTCAAGATTTACTAGAATTTAAATTAGGTCCAGCTGTTAAATTTTGTCATGTAGTTGAACAACTTCGTACACAAGTTATTGATACATTTCATTCATCACCATCATTAAAAACTTCACGTTTATCAACAACTAACACATCTTGATTAGATATTTTCTTTTTTTTGTTTGACAGTGTGTGTGTGTATGTGTATGAATCTATCTTTATTGTTTCACCGGATATTTAAATATGTGTTCTTCTATCTGTTTTTTTTTGCAAAGAACTGTATCTTTCTGTTTTTTTTCTTGTATATTTCTGTTCGATATATTTCTTCTAAAAAAAACAAGAGAAAGTGAGGGAAAGAAAAGGAGATGTTTCTTTTTGCTCATTAAATATATATATATATATTTAAGGTCATTAATGGATTTATAAATTCTAGTTGTGATCGTTTACAGTTTTAAAGAATTCATTCTAGTGCAATAATAATTGATACAAAGTTGGATGTATATATAGATGACTTATCCTCAGAAGGATAAAAAAACCTCAAAAACGGAAACATAAAATTATCTCATGATGTTTACATTATAATTATAGTTTACAGTCATACACATGTTATGTTACAAAAATTACCTGAGTAATATGGTGGGTGTATATCAGATATACATATTTCCAGTCATCCTTGGTTTTATTTTTGATTTGAAATTTTTTTTTTCTATAATGTACGGTTTTCTAATATTTGTGATTGGGTATCTCATTATAATAGTTAAAAATAATTACAAGGATAATTATATAAAGTTTTTTTGCTTTCTTAATTTTGACACATATTTTACGACTAACTGCTTGTTAAAATGTATAACTTTTATAAATCAATTTATCGTTTTCTATTAATCATGGTATCTGATATCTGACAAGATTATTTAAGATAACACATAATTTAACATGTATCAGAAAAATGAGACATGTACTTTTTTTTCTTTTTTACTCATCATTGCATAAAGGTGCATTTTCTTTTTCAACCGTATCCTTTTCAAATAGATAAAATGAATCAGAACCAGTAAACAAGTTACTTCACGGTCATTAGTTTTGAGTGATATTCTCTCTTTCACCTGTTGCAATATGTGACAACATAAATAAATCAAATATATCGATTCATTTTTAGTAATCATTTTTTGAGTATTGAATGTAAAAAAATGATGAATTCCGTTTGGAGACCAATTCAACGAGGACTTGGTTTTGGTCAACCAACTCCTCCTACTAGGTCGGCTTGGGGTTTTATTAAAAAAATTCTCAATGATCGATCATTAGGTTTTGGTTCATTACTTGCTTATACTTTTATAATCGCTCTTTTACCATTAGCAACTGCAGCTTTTGGTATATTTGGACTTGTTTTAAGTGAAGATTCAAGTGCTAAACAATCAATTATTGATTCAATTATGAATTCCTTACCAGATAATGCTACAAAAGCTGCTGTTGGACAGGTATAAAATCATTAAAAAACAAAAATATTTCTTGAGAAAAATATATATAAATAAATTTAGGTAACACAATTAGCTGCTGATAATCTTTCAAGTGATGCGGGTGGAATTCTTGCTATAGGTATTATATTATCAATTTGGGGTGGATCTCGTTTATTTGTTGCACTTGATGAAGTTATAACAATATTTTATCGTACACCTGATCGTCCATTTGTAAAAAAAAATTTAATAGCTATTGGAATGCTTATTTTATTTATAATACTTATTTTATTAATTATTGTTGCAAGTGGTGCACCCTCTTTTTTAATTAACGCATTACCAAATCAAAATGGTGCACAATTTGGAATATTTGTTGCTGGTATAGTTTTATCAATTGCTATGGCATTTCTCTTATTTTTAGCAATTTTTTTAATTGTACCAAATAAAAAAATGAAATTTAAACAAGCTTGGCTTGGTGCATTATTTGCAGCAATTTTACTTGATATATTTTTAATTCTATTTCCATTATATATACGAAGATTTATGGGCTCATTTATTGGTTTGATTGGTTTTGTAGTTATTCTACTGACGTTTTTTTATTATTTTTCACTTATCGTTATTTTGGGTGCACAAATGAATGCTTATTTTCTTGAACGTATACAACCATTACCTGACGGTTTAGGTACGTTCTTAAGTCGAGCTGTTGGTAGAATGCCAAGACCAGGACAGGCATCTCGAATGAATTATTATCCATCGGCTAGGACAGGACCACGACCAAGACCATCTCGATATTATTAATATTAAATAAAAAGATCAGAATCACATATATATATATACAAATATAATCAAAACTCGAACATAATCATTAAATTATCTATTTGTTTTTTTTTATGAATTTTTTCATGAACGTCTGTATTATAAAAAGTTCGAAGTTCGTTTATCAGATTTGTTAAAGGACGTAACTTGTAATCAGACACAGCACAAGGGTAAATTATACGAAAGAAACTATTATATGTATCATTTTATCAGTGCGCCGCTTATGATGGTATAAATGAAAAAGTTGCATTTAAATATATTCAAGTATATATCAAACATGCACAGACAGTTAAATGAAATAAAAATAATTATTGTACCATATAATATAATGTTCCGTATACCTGTAATTTTGAGACAACAGTTGGACAGTTAAAAGTGCAGTGGGTAAAAATAACTTTTTTTTTCATCATGTCCTAAATATACCTATTCAACTTTCGTAAAAAAGACAAAACTATTTGATATTTTTCCTTAGAAAATAAGTCAAATGAAATAAAAATATCTGTAGTTCACTATACTATTAAATCTAATTTAGGATGTGAAATGATACAACTATTTTTTATATTTATCAATTTTTGAAACAGCAGTTAATTGTAAAATGTATTGGAAATCAAATATTTTAGCTTCATCTTCAGAAATTGTGTGTTTTTATATACAATTCGATTCCTGTTGAACGATTTTCGAAATGTTTTTCTTTTATTTTACTCTTTTATTTGTGTCTCACCACCGTAGAAAAAAGAAAAGAAAAAATGAGCAGTACGTTTTGTACAGCATCTGATAGGCTCTCTAAATATGTGATTTAATTCACAATTTTTTTCTTTGTTTCTGCTCGAACATATGCGAAACACTCTTACAAACCAAGTGTAGATCTAGACAGAAAGTATTTTAGAGAATTTCAGAAACGATGGAAATATTCGAGCAAGTTTATACTTTTACAGTTAAAAAAATTAAAAATAACTTTTTTCGCTCACTGTGTTGATCGAGATTTTTAAAATTAAATCTCCTAAAACTTTTGATTGTTTCGTCAACTATCAATGAAACTTCTATAGGTTTTAGGATACCTAGCACCGAATAAACAGTGAAAATTCGAGTCTTTTTGAGACCGTGTATTTCTGGGAAATTGTTTTTTTATTGATCAATAAGTCGTTTTATCATATATTATTCACCTCGTTAGACTATGCTAAGTAAACCTACATGTATAAAAATCAGTGTTGCCAACTCTTCCGGTTTTTCCAGAAAAATTCCGGATTTTAGATTATTTTTATTGAACTAAATTATATTTATCTGTTAATACTCAAAAAAGAATTTTTATTTGACGATGGCTTAGTGGCTTATACTTCTTATATATTTAGTTTATTATATTCTGAATTTTGATGTTGATTTTCTTTTGATATATTGAACCATGGGGTTTTTGAAATAATAAGCGGTATAATTGAGAACAAGACTTGGAGAAACTGATTTTAGCCGATAGAAATTAACTGTTAAAAAGTTTTCCGGATTTTCACATTAGAATTCCGGTTTTCTGACTATGACAGTTGGCATCACTGATATAAATGCAAAAACCATTTCTCCCTTCTCTACTATACAGTTACTCTCTCATATAGAAAATCGCACGTTTTGTAATTATCTTTAGACTGATCAAAATTGAACGAATTCTTTCAAAAGCATTTGATAAACAATATAAACGAAAATAAAGTTTTACAACCCGAAACTACGCCATATCCATTACCAACAGAATTGCTAATAAGTAACATCAGCCCTACGGTAAAAAAAACATAACGTTTTACATCTCACAGATCAAAAAGAATATTTAAAACATGGTTATACACGGAGTTTATGACAAATGTTTGGAATTAATTTATCAATTCAAAATCAACCGAAGAAAACAGATTCTTCAGCATTACGGTTAATTATCGACCGAATTTTTTTGTCAAGATGATATTTCAAAACTGTGTCTGGATAAAAATAAAATAATTGATAATCATAAAATACAATTTCGTCTGAATCACCCCAGTATGATACTTTTACTTGATATGTACCATCTTTTATTCAAAAACTAACTGATGAAAGTTGGGAAACGTGCTTATGTATCACATGTCAACAAGGATGCATTAGAATAATTTAGGGCGTGGGTGTATCTACTTTATCTTCACCCACACCCCACATACATCCTCAAGATGGTTTAAATTCGTAAAGGACATGTGTGTAGAATACATGCACAATACAAAACGATATTGCAACGATTCAAATCGATTGGGCCGAGAATGACAATCTAAAACAAGCAAGAGAAGAAAAAGGTATGACACTTCTTTTTTTGAGAATAAGACTGTGTAGCGTACTTAGAGTTCACTTATTTTCTTCCTTTGAGCATCATATTGCTTTCTTAAACGGATATGTATGGCTTAATATCAATCGTTTAGTTTTGGTTCTATCAACGACGATACTAATTATATGTTAGAAGCTGCATGGTCCAAAAATAAATGATGCTTCACTAGATGTAGTTTATGAAAACAATTTTACAACAATTAATATTATCTCTGATAGTGCAGTTTCACAATATCGTAATAAAACGACCATCTATTTAATGGAAAAATACGCTACAAATGAATAAGTCGATATGGTTTTGATTTTTCTAGAAGCTCGGCACGGGAACGGGGTGGTGGAAGCTGTTGGTGCTATAGTTAAACGTAAATTTGACGAAACCATTTCATTCAGTCCTGATAAAACTTTGTGATTATTAAATGCTGTTCAAAACTTGGCTGGCATTAAATTATTCATATATGATAAAGAAGCTATTGAAAAAAAATCGTTGTATGAGATTATAGCGCGAGAAGATGGTATGCTCTTTACTAAAACTTTATCAAACGAAAAAGAAGAACAATTGAAAACTGAGATCAAAAAGTAATTATTGGAGGGTGTGGGTGTATCTACTTTATCTCCATATCCACTCACACCCTTCTTTGTCAATAAACCTTGGAATTATTATTTTCGGATTTTACATAATCTTCAATAAACAATTCAGTGGCACTATAATCTAAAATAACTAACACAGATCTTTAGCTGTTGAACATAATTATGTGCATCGGAGCTGTACATAATATATTCAAACATGGGGAAAACATTTATTGTTTTTTTTCTAACATAATATTTAATGAAAGAAAAGACGTCATCAACTTAGTTTGGTCGACTTTCTAATGTACTCATGGAGATACTGTTTGCATTTTTTAGAACGTTACTGTTTGTTATTGCGATTATTTATTTACATTTAATTTTTTTCTGAAGCACTATAGTATGGTCGTTTTTTCATGTAATCACGGAGATGTTATTTTCTTTTCTCAGCAAATTTACGTTTGTTTCTATAATTATTTATTTAAATGTACTTTTTTTTGTATAAATAAAACAAAGTTCCTGTTATTGTGATTATAATGGACAAATGTTTTCTGAAGCTCTATGTTCCCGCCGTTTCTTTTCCGAAGAAAAATTGAGACGAATTTTCAATTAATTTTTTCTTCTTTTGTATACAAAATACATACTACATCATATCAATATACAAATGAAAGAAAAATAAGGTAAATATTTATTGCATTAATATTTTCCATCGAGAAAAAGAGAGTTTGAACGTGTTGTTATGATAAACAACTATTTTGTTCTGAATTAAGACTATTCTACATAGACATTACTCGTAACTGTTTAAATCATTTTTTTCATTGATAAAGAAAAATGTGATTATCGATTGAATTACAAGTCAAAAACTCTCATATCAATCAGGAACGCATGAATAAAAACTATGCGACAGAAAAATAAATGAAAGATTTTTGAAATGTCGTTATATTGTATGTTATATACACTCAAAAAATCCAGATACAGTGAGTTTGAGTTAAGAAGATTGTAGAGTTTGTTTTAGTTCTCTTGTCTAGTCAAGCAACTCATCTGATCATTTAAATCCGTTTAGATAATAAAGGTCGACTTTATTTTTCATATTCTCATCTGTATTTATTTTCTAAATAACTGAAAAGGTCTATTCAGGAATATATTTGCTCTTAAATAACAAGTAACGCTCGTCTGAAGACTTGCGCAGCTCTTTCTCGTAAAAATTCTGTGCCTTCGCTACTGATAGACTTTCTATCAAAAAAGTTTCAAAAACCAATTCAAAATTTGGGTTCCACGATCTAGATAACCGTTCAGTCAATTCTTATAAAAATTATTTTTTATAGAGAAGTGATCTTTTTTGTGTAAACAAACTGAACCGAAGAAATTTTTAAAAAACTAACTGGAGATTCGAGTTCCTCGATCTCGATTAGACTTCGGTCTACCCTTGTCAAACAAAATTCTTCTTATATCTTTAACTAAGTCTTGGACCAGTCAGAAAAGTGCAGCCATACAAGCAAGAAAGCAAACAATTTATTTCTGCTAGCCTCTTTTCTACGACAAAGAAAACATTTGAACACAGGAAAATCATCTTTCCGAACGGAGAAATTGTTTTTAAAATAAAACAGACAGGATTGGTTTTTCATTAGATTGATCAAACAGACTCAGAAAAAGATGCTCTACATACTGAAAACAGAAGAAAAGAGAGAGAAATAAACAAAACAAAAATAGAATTTATTGCTCAAAAACTACTTTTCAACTATTATGAGTTAACTTCATTTCATCAACTTACAGTCTAGCTGGTGATGGCTTCAACAAGAGTTTGTTTCTGGTTGTTATTTATGATTATCACTCGATCAATCGCACAAGATATACGATCAATGGAGATGTCTTTAATGATTGATTACAAGTTTCAATGTGCGAATACAACTTGTTTACCATTCATTAACATTATTACATCAAGCATTAGGAATTGTCAAGTAGCATGTTTAGCTCGAAGTCAATGCATAGCAGCTACTTTTCATCGATCAACTTCTGATTGTGAACTATTTGATAATATGTTGAATCAAAACGGAAATATGTTGGGTGATGTGGATACGACTAGTATGAATATCATTGGTGGAACACGATTTCCACCAGGTGAGTATGAATACAATAGGTTTAGAAGAAAATATATCTTTAAGAGAGAAAAATTTAATTGCTTCGTGAAAATAATTTCAATTTATCGAGAACTAAGGCCATCTTGACAGAGATATTAGAGAGATATGCGTATGTAAATTACCAATCGGTTCGGCTCGAGATCACAGAAGAAAAACATTCAGCCAAAGCGTTTACGAAAGCAATTCTTTTGGAGATTTATTTTCCAAACTCGACTTTGAAAATATCGTAGTAAAACGAAATCTCTTTGACACTTAAAAACTCAACAATCAATATCATCGAATATTAAAAGAATAATGAATAAAAACAAATGAGATAGTTATTCCATAAAATATCTATGGATATCAATATAGTTTTCATATTTATAAATCTATACAAAATATCGATGTCTATGAAACAAATTTTCATCGAAACTCCACAGGTATATAACGCATCAGATAGATCCTTAGGAAATAAATAAGGAATTACAAGATTTTTTTGATTATGATGCTGATCAGAAGCAGTTTAAGATTAGCTTTGCACCTCATTAAGTCATGTACAAAAACTGAGCCTAAACTGGTAATATGTCATTTGGAAATTTGCATCTGTGTCAGAAAGAATCTCTTAACAGTATAACTAGATACACTACAATAATGAAGAATTTTGAGAAGTTAATGATACATTAAATCAATCTGAGTTCATTCTATTTTTGTGCTAGATAATTATACACTGCGATCTTTGCTCTTTAACTTGGAATTAGTTCCTGATCAGAATCTCATCTTAAGTAAAAATGAAAGAGTTCAAGAAAAGAAACAGTATTCAAATCTTATATGACTCATTCTGTGTAATTCGAAGAGTTTCATTATTAAACTTATAAAAAATGTAAATTGAGTTATCAAAAGTATCATAGAGATATAATTAAAGTGAACATCGTAGAATTACAATTATAATGGAAATCATCTAAATATTTTCTATTTGATTATACTCAACTCATATTTAACGTCTATACACTGTTACAGAAGAAGGAACAAAATCTTATCTAATCGTTGAGTCTTACTTTAAAATTACTTTTTCAAAATAGAACCGACTACGGCAAATTCAACAACAGCAACAGCAGCATCTACTACAACAACAAGAACATCAACAACAACGACAGCAATACCAAGTGAGTACTATGTTATATGATTTGTAGTTACTCAAACGATAATCAATACACCTGACGACATCTAAAAGTTTTGGTTTTACCTATCAGATGTTTGCCATCCAGGCAGATAAAATTAGAAAATATTTCCTATCAGAAGTCAAAATGTGATCAGGTTTTGATGACTTGACTCGGTCTTTGCTAATCTAAATATTGAAAATGCTCGTTCTGTCCGACAGTATCATAGGAATACATTGTTAATAAGAAGATATTCATATGCGATAGAACTCATTGGTCATTCTAGTAACCTATAACAACGCCCAACGACTCTCAAGCTGACTGAAATACTTCTATTCGTCGAAGCACTAGTTGACGTCGTATCGACATAAGACATTCGAAATCATTTTAAAAACAGAAGGTTTTTACTCACTTTTCTATTTTATCTAGAATGGACAATGATTGGAAACATGAGTGTCGCACGAGGATATCACACAGCATCCATAATAGCAAATGAGACAGTATTAGTTGCCGGTGGATACAACGGTGCTTACCTCAATAGTGCTGAATTATACGATCCATCAACAGACACTCGGACTACTACAGCAAACATGAATATCACCCGAGCGCGTCACACAGCGTCCACATTAGCAAATGGATTAGTATTAGTTACTGGTGGACAGAACAGCGGTGGCTACCTTAATAGTGCTGAATTTTACAACTCATCAACAGGCACTTGGGCAGTCACAGGAAATATGAGTGTCGCACGAGAATATCATACAGCATCCACATTATCAAACGGATTAGTATTAGTTGCTGGTGGAAACAACAGTGCTAGTTTTTTCAATAGTGCTGAATTATACAATCCATCAACAGGCACTTGGACAGCCACAGGAAGCATGAATGTTGGACGAGGATATCACACAGCAACCATATTAGCAAATGGATTAATATTAATTACTGGTGGATCCAGCGGTGTTACTTATCTCAATAGTGCTGAATTGTACAATCTAACAACAGGTACTTGGACAAACACAGGAAGCATGAGTGTTGGACGAGGATATCATACAGCATCCATATTAGCAAATGGAAAAGTATTAGTTACTGGTGGATACAATGGTGCTAGTTTTTTCAATAGTGCTGAATTATACAACCCATCAACAGGCACCTGGTCAACCACAGGAAGCATGAGTACCACCCGAGCTCGTCACATAGCGTCCACATTAGCAAATGGATTAGTATTAGTTACTGGTGGGCAGAACAGCGGTGGTTATCTCAATAGTGCTGAGTTGTACAATCCATCAACAGGCACTTGGACTACTACAGCAAACATGAGTATCACCCGAGCTGTGCACACAGCATCCACATTAGTAAATGGAAAAGTATTAGTTACTGGTGGATCGAGAAGCAGTGGCGTTTATCTCAATAGTGCTGAGCTCTATTAATCAATATACACAGAATGACATTTTCTTTTGTGAACTTAATCATAAAAACTTTCTATATAATCAAACTATATAATCATTCACATTTCTTAATACATTATCAGTCACTAAATAATACATGAGTTGGAGTAATATCTCAAAGTCATATTTTATGGAGATTGTTGAAAAAGAACCATGATCAATAAAAGATAGATCATTATTTGTACAACTAAATGAATGTTTTCATTGAAGAAAGGTAAGGATATTAATACAGATGTG
>CAJNOI010000426.1:0-35529 GCA_905250115.1 Adineta steineri | reverse complement strand
GCGGAAGGAGTAGAAAATGCTTCTGTTGTTTGTTGTTTCATGTCACCAGAATATCAGGAATCAGACAATTGCAAACTTGAACTGAAGTATGCTCAAACACGACGAAAACGAATTCTCCCATGTATAGTGACCAAACAAAAAGGATGGAAGCCGTCTGATTGGTTAGGATTGATAACAGCTGGACTATTGTATGTAAATTTTAAAGATGATTCAGAAGAAACTATACGATCGAAAGCAAAGGAATTAATCAATCGAATAAAAGAACAATCTTCTTCATTGGAATCAACTTCTGAATTAACCTATCTAACGGAAATAATTAAATATGAATATATGCGAACACAAAATACTCATATTGGATTTATTATGGATCCAAATAAATCTTATCCAATCAAACAAAATTACATTAATTTAAATATTGTAAAATCCAAAGATCTACATGATAAAAAAAAGAAAATTTATGAAGCTCAGCTTAATAACGCTGCTGTAACTAATTTCGAAGATATCGATGACATAAAAGCTGATATAGATATCAAAGACATTTTTGAAATCTGTAAAAGCCAAGAGAAGCAGCTGTTGATAACCGGACGAGCTGGAGTTGGTAAATCAGCATTTTGTCGATATGTTGCCTACCAATGGGCCATGGGTTCACACTGGTCACAATACAAACTACTTGTTTTTATTCCATTACGTCATTTGACAGCAAATCGCTATCCACCCGACAAAAATTATTCTCTTTTAGATCTCGTTAAAAAAGAACTTTTCAACGACAATCTATCAGAATATGATACCAAACTTTTGAAAAAACAATTCAATGCTAAAACAACACTCTGGGTTTTGGATGGATATGATGAAATTGTACAAAATGTACCACCACATTTGGGATCCTTATTCAAACAATTACTCATCACACCACACCATATTTTGACTTCCCGTTCATGCATGAATACATTATTATACAATGTACAAATGGAAATTATGGGTTTTACCGATCAGAATATTGAAGAATATGTTCAGCAATTTTTTCATCAAATAAACAACGCATCAAATAAGAGTAAAACTTTATTGAATTTCTTAAATATAAATCAAAGTATTTCAAGCATAGCACATATTCCAATTAATCTAGAATTGATTTGTAGTCTTTGGACTCATGAAGATTGGACAGAAACAAAAGAACTAACAATAACAAAATTATATACAATGATGACAAAATCACTATGTGAACGATACTTAAAGGGATTAACTGATCGAACCTTACAAATATCCACGAATGATGTTGAAGAACATTGTCGTAAAGAATTGACATTCTTAGAAAATTTAGCATTTAACGCAATGAAAAGTAACAGTATTATTTTACGACCATCTTTACTAAGAGCTGCATTGAATGAAATGAAATTATCTGTACAAGAATATCCATATATTCTTAATATGGGTGTTCTACAAAATTTTGACAAACAGGAAAACAATAATCAATTTGAAACAAACAAAGATCATTATTTTGTTCATTTCAGTTTTCAAGAATACTTTGCAGCACGATACTTAGTTAATACTCTGAATGGTTCATCACGCCAGAAAACAATCGAATTTATCAAAACCAATAAGTATAATCAACGTTATACATTACTTTTTGCGTTTGTATCCGGCCTTCTTGCGCAAAGTAATTCTCATCTCTTCTTAAATACATTCTGGAATATCATACTAGGAGAATCGTTAGATATAGTCGGTATAAGACATATACAATTAATTATTTCTTGTATTGAGCAATCTAGGCATCATTTACATCTTTCTCTGCATGCTCAGTTATCTGATTTCATAACTAGATGGATAGAGTTCGCTGTGTTGACACAATATAACACTATATATGAGCAACTCGTCCTTTCATTAGATTTGTATCCCTCATTAGGTCGTCTGCAATCGGTAATTGATGTTTTCATCAAATTACTTCGCAACAAAGAGTCAGCTACAAAAATCAAAGTCTGTCGTCTAATTTCTAAGTTATCATTTGTAAATGTATCACAAACGTTGCTCCGTTCACTAGTTAGAGCGTTTCAAGATAAAAACTCTGATGTTAGACGATTTGCATGTAAAGCTCTCTGCAACATAGGTAAAAATACAGCAACAAATAACGTTATTAGTGAACTGTTGATTGCACTTGAAGATAAGAATAAGAATGTTAGACGATATGCATGTATAACTTTTGAAAAAATCGGTGAAAAAGTAGCAATAAGTGAAGTAATTAATCGACTAGTGACTACACTTGAAGATGACGATGCGTATGTTAGGATGAGTGCATGTCAAGCTCTTGGGCAGGTGAGCACAAAAGTAGAAATGAATGCAGTGATCAGTCATCTAGTGAATACACTTAAGGATGAGAATGAGAATGTTCGAATGAGTGCATGTATCACTCTTCAGAAAATAGGGGAACGAACATCAATGAATGATCTGATCAGTAAGCTAATGAATGCACTTAAACATGAGAATGAATACGTTAGACAATACACATGTCAAGTTCTATCAGGAATAAATGAAAAGGCAATAACGAAAGAAGTCATCAGCAATCTACTTATTGTACTTTACGATAGAATTGATGATGTCAGAAAAAGTGCATGTGATGCTCTTGGAAAAATAAGTGAAAGTACAGTATCGACTGAAATAATCAATCACTTAGTAGTTGTACTCGAAGATGAGGATGAATATGTGAGAAAGAGTGCATGTGACGCTCTAGGAAAAATAGGTGAACGGGCAGCAACGAGCGGAATTATCAATAAGCTATTGATGGTACTTGACGATGAGAATGAAGATGTCAGAATCAGTGCATGTATAGCTCTTGCGAAGATAGGTAAAAAAGCAGCAACAAATGAAGTGATTAGCAGGTTACTAACAGCACTTGAACATGAGAATGAGTATGTCAGACAATATGCACGTGTAGTTCTTGGAAAGATGGGTGAACTAGCAGCAACAAATGAAGTGATCAATAAACTAGTGATTGTACTTGAAGATGAGGATGAGTATGTCAGAATGAGTGCATGTCAAACTCTTGGAAAAATGGGTAGAAAAGCAGCCAATAATGAAGTGATAAATAAGCTAGTTGTAATGCTCGAAGATAAGAATGAAAATGTGAAACGATCTGCATGTATCGCTCTTCGAGAAATAGGTGAAACTACAGCAACGAATGAAATGATTAAGAATCTAGTAATTGCACTTAATAGTAAGGATGAAAATATCAGAATGAGTGCATGTATTGCTCTTGACGAAATAGGTAGAAAAGACGCAACGATTGATATAAATAGCAAATTGATGGCTGCACTTATACATGAGAATGAATATGTAACACAATATGCACATTTAGCTCTCGGAAAAATTGGTGAAAAAGCAGTAACAAACGAAGTAGTTAGCAAGCTAATGATTGCACTCGAACATAAGAATAAGTGTATCAGACAATACGCATGCCAAGCTCTCGCAGGAATTGGCGAAAGAGCAGCAACGAATGAAATGATCAGTAAACTAGTGAGTGCACTTGACGATGATAATCATTATGTCAGAAAAAGTGCATGCCATGCTCTAGGAAAAATGGGTGAAAGTGTAGCAACGACGGAAATCATCAGTAAACTAGTAATTGTACTTGACGATAAGAATGAAGATGTCACGATGAGTGCATGTATAGCTCTTGAAGAAATAGGTGGAAAAGCAGCAACAAATGAAGTAATTAACAGGCTACTGACTGTACTTGAGCATGAGAATGAATATATTAGACGGTATGCATGTCGCGCTCTTGGAAAACTGAGTGATAAAGCAGCAACAAATGAAATAACCAAGAAGTTGGTAACTATATTAGAAGATGAAGATGAGTATGTTAGAATAAGTGCATGTCAAGCTCTTGGAAAGATGAGTGAAAAAGTGACAACGAATGATATTATCAAGATGCTATTGAATGCACTTGGAGATGAGAAAGAAAATGTCAGAATGAATGCATGTCAAGTTCTCAAAAATATTGGAGAAAAAGCCGCAATGAATGAAGTGATAAGTAAACTAGTGATTGCACTTCAAGATGAGATAACGTATGTAAGAATAAGTGCATGTCAAGCGCTTGGAGAAATGGGTGTCAAAGCAGCAATGAATGAAGTCATTAGTACGCTAGCGATTGCTCTTGAAGATGAGAATAACTATGTGAGACATTATGCATATGAAGCATTGGGGAAAATGGGTGAAAGAGCAGCAACTAATGAAGTGATTGAAAGATTATTAAGATGTTTTAATTATGAAGACCATATTGATATACGTGCTATGCATTCAATACTTGAAAAGTTTTTGTCTTTTTTCTCAATGTTGATACAATTAGATTCGAATACAGTTGCTACACTTCATACTTATACAGATCAAGGTCTATTTAATGATCTGAAGTGTTTCAGCTCACTGCAATTAATAGAGACTTTTCTGAACACAAAAAATAGTGTTTGGCTTTCTTTTGCAACTCTTGTGACAGTTTTACAAGGTAATGCAGTGATTATTGTAGAGGACGTTATCGTTGTATATGAACATGAGGAACCAGTATACTTGCGTATCCCAGATAGAAAATTGCATGATCAGTTAAGCAAGGCTTTTGTTAGTCAAGTAAAGAGGATTCAGTTACCATTTATGCAAGTAGCAGAAACACAGGTTCAAGTCTACCCGTCAGAAAAACGTAGAATATCTTCTTCAGACTTATCCAACGATGAAATAAGTTCAAAACAAAGTTCTTCGTTGTGTAACCTCTTGTAGTTTTGTGTGTATGTAGATGTTAAATTGTAACTTATGTTTTTAATATAAATGTTGTCTATTATTTTTTGTTCTTCCTACTAATCCCAATAAACCATCTTGAGGGTGTGGGTGTGAGTAAAGAAGAAATGTACATCAATTTTTTTAATTAGGATACCATCCTAATGAATCAACAATCAATTCAAAATGGTTTGACTTCCATTGAATTTTAACTGAATTCTTGACTTTTCATCGTCATCAGGAGAAATCACCGCATGGTATTCAAAATGCTATGTATATAAAGTGTAATATGACTCGTTTTTCTTTCTCTAAAACAAGTAATCTACTATTGAAAAAAGGAGTACTGTAGAACATTTAGTGAGCAGGAAATGTATTTTATTGTCACTAATATTTGACCAAATAATAAAAATAAAGCAGATATTATAAAGAAATCAAATTTCATTTCATAACCATCTGCAGTTCGTGATCCTAATAAGTCCTATATCCATAAAAACCAGCAGATATAAAAAAAGAAAATTCTTCCTAATTATACAATGGTGTCATGTCCATGTAATGATATCCGTCTGAAGTTCTACTATTATTAGCAAAAGATCTGTTAAGAAATAGAAAACTTCTTCAAAAAAAAAAATAAGGAACTCGAGAATGTTGTTAAAGGCAAGACATAAAGCTTGTGTTCTTTTCGATCCTTCACAAATTATATATCTATGTCTGGTTTTATTTGATAGTCGTCGTAAACAAATAACGATTGTGATTGTAAATTTCATTGATATGAAATCTTGTTCGTCAAATAATTCAAATATGGTAAGTTTGCTAATGATGCAGTATTTATTCTAATCGAGTATAATCCAGTCATTGAAAAATCCATTACTGATTGATAGCCTATGTCGAGTGCTTTTAAACACTATACTTCCATATTTTATTCGTTCGCCTTAAGATTCAATAAGAAACAAACATCGTTTTTTCATCGACATCAACATTTTTAAATTCTTCACATAAAAAAAGCTCTAGTTCATCAATATTTTTCGGTTTTCTTTTTTCAAGTTTGCGTTTTACAATCGACCACAAGTTCTCGATAGAATCAGCGTTTGGAGTATCAGATGAGCACTCCAATAATTCTAATATCTTATTGTTGATGAATTGTTTGAAAATATTGTGAGTATGATTACGATCATTATCTTGTTGTAAACACCAATTTTGACGAAATTCTTGTCTAGCAACAGAAAGAAGACAATTTTTTAGTGTATGAGCTTAATATGAACCATTAGTTGTCGATACTTTTTCTTTAATTTCATTGAGGATTATTTAATTTTTACATCGAATATATTGAGCAATATAGGTTTTTTCTATTTCCGTGTAGCACATAGTCCTTGATGATATCTTTATTTCATGATGAATAGCACGAGCGCAATCCATGCCTCTGTTACAATAACGTAGTGTCAATATAATATGATAGTTTTTTAAATCAGTAGATTATGTCATGAGTAAATGTTAATATATCAAAAAGAAGAGAAATCACACTTTTATATATCCAACGTGTAGTATATCTAACAGTAAGAAAATCGTTATACAAAAAATTAAATTTTGTGCAAGTTTTTTTGAATCAGACTATAGATATTAATAATCATGTAACATATTGACGTCAACAGTTTAAAAAGAGTTGCTGAGTTCATAATTGAGTAGAATCTAAAAAAAACAAAAAATTACTTACGCTCTGCGTTTTCTAATGTACTTTTTATATCTTGTAAAGAAAAAAAGAAATAATGATGAATACATTCTTTATGTTTACATAGAAAGTCGTCGTTTGTCAAATTATCGTGCATGAGTTATTCAATAGATGAAACGTTGAAGTATACTAGTTGTCAAGCTTTCTGTTTTTTTTAATCAGTTGCTTAATTTACTTGGAAAATGAACTTGACTATGACAATCGTTGAATCATGGTTTATTCCGTTGGATATTCTTATGATTATTCCTATTACCTTAGCCGTTATACTTGGTATGATATTTTTAATTGTTATATCAATTGATAAAACATGCCATACAGTACCAATGATGTTCACTGCTAATAGATTATTAAGTGCATTTGTACTTGGATGTGTTTTACTTAGTTTATGTGTATTTACACTTATAAATGATCTTCGACAAGTCCAATATCAAGATTCACTTTGTGTTTTTCGAGGTTATATGGTTTATGCTGTAGGTGCTGCACAAAATTATTCGAATGCAGTAGAAGCTTTTTATCGATATGTTCTTGTAGTTTATCCTAGTCGATTATACTTCCGATCAATTCGATTTCAAGCATTAATCATTTGTATATCATGGATAATTAGTTTTTTATATGCTTTTGCATTTTTGTTTAACGATGAAATTATCTACAATGTCGATAATCAAATATGTCAATTACCTCTTCGACTTTCTTTCTCAATACTTTATATGTCATTTTTTACCTATGGAATTCCTATCTTGTTAATTGTATTCTATTATTTTGAGTTGGTTCGATATGTGAAAGAAATACGTAGACATACGATACCTACAAACACTTTACTTCGTGCACAAAGAGAGCTAAAAATGGTTGAACGCATTGTCATACGTATCATAGTCATGATCCTAACATTTCTCCCACTAACATTGTTTACGTTTATGTCATTTTTCAATCGTGCGCCCAAATATCACTTTCGTATAGCTTATATACCTATGTACTTTGCAATGTTTCCGCTTTTGATTCTCTTATTTCTAGTTACGGCTCCGCTTAAAGTATCTGTCATGAAAAGGATGAAATGCCGATCAAATGTGGTAGTATCAACAGTAGCATAAATCATTGAAAACATGTTCTATTTTTGTTCTTTTAACTTAAATAAAATTTGAAATACCAGTAGTATAGCTCGTCTTTTTTTTTAGAAAAAGATAGAGATGATGGATATTGCGCAGGGTAAAGAGAAGAATTTTACTTAATAGCTGGAATTCAGTAGAGACGATGTGGATTTGGATAGAAAAAGAAAAGACACTTTCAGGGGTGGCGCGAATAAGCCAATATTTGAAAAGGGTGTAGCAAAATTTTCTGAAGTAAAA
Organism: Adineta steineri; assembly: GCA_905250115.1. Lineage (NCBI taxonomy): Eukaryota > Metazoa > Rotifera > Eurotatoria > Adinetida > Adinetidae > Adineta > Adineta steineri. The sequence continues at coordinate 27,711 of CAJNOI010000426.1, read as the reverse complement.
AAGATAAATTTTGCGATTTTTTGGGGGCTGTGGCATTATCTTTGATAAAAAATCTAAGAAGATTTGCCGATTTTGTTGAATAAAAGGTAGAAACTTCGAAAGACTATGGGTGTTACCACCCATTTGTGTCTCAGCAAGACCAGTCTCTCTGTACTCACGCGCATTTTAAACAATTGTTTTCTCATTTAGAAAGATTATTTTTTCTTCTTCATAAAATAAAATTCATAACAATATAAATTATTGTTTGTTTTTTACATCCTCGAGGTTACTTCTATACTTTTGAATGTTCGGATGATCTGAAGGTAATGACTGTTGTGCAATTTGTATAGCATACTCATAAAATGTACAGGCTTTCGGATAATTATCCATGCTGTAATGCACTTCACCAATGTTGTTGTAGGAATAAGCCAAATCAGGATGATTGAGAGAAAGTGATTGTTGTTGGATTTCAGCAGCTTTTTCATAATAAGAAAGTGCTTTTGAATAATTGCCCAAGTTGTAATACACTGAACCAATGTTATTGTAGGATTTAGCCAAATCAGGATGATTGAAAGGAAGTGATTGTTCTTGAATTTTAAGGGCTTTTTCATGAGATGACAGTGCTTTTGGATAATCACCCATGTTTCTATGCACTTCACCAATGTTATTATATGAAGAAGCCAAATCAGGATGATTCGTAGTAAGTGATTGTTGTTGGATTTCAACAGCTTTTTCATATGATGAAAGTGCTTTTGAATAATTACCCATCTTGGCATGCACTTCACCAATGTCATTGTAGGATATAGCCAAGTCAGGATGATAAGGAGGAAGTGATTCTTTACTGATTTCAAGATCTTTTTCATAATAAGAAAGTGCTTTTGGATAATTACCCATCTTGGCATACACTTCACCAATGTTGTTGTAGGAAGGAGCGAAATGAGGATGATTGGGAGGAAGTGATTGTTGCTTGATTTCAAGGGCTTTTTCATGAAACGAAAGTGCTTTCGGATAATCACCCATGTGTAGATGCACTAAACCAATGTTGTTGTAGGAAGAAGCCAAATCGGGATGATTAGAAGGAAGTGATTGTTGTCTGATTTCAAGAGCTTTTCCATAATAAGAAAGTGCTTTTGGATAATTACCCATGTTGTAACGTACTGAAGCAATGTTATTATACGAGTTAGCCAAATCAGGATGATTGGAAGGAATTGATTGCTGTTTGATTTCAAGAGCTTTTTCAAGAGATGAAAGTGCTTTTGGATAATCACCCATGTTTCTATGCACTTCACCAATGTTGTTATATGAAGAAGCCAAATCAGGATGATTCGCAGTAAGTGATTGTTGTTGGATTTCAACAGCTTTTTCATAAGATGAAAGTGCTTTCGAATAATTACCCATGTTTATGTGCACTAAACCAATGTTATTGTATGAAGAAGCCAAATCCGGATAATTGGGCGTAGGTGATTGCTGCCAAATTTCAAGGGCTTTTTGATAAGATGATAGTGCTTCTCGATAGTTTCCTTGATCATATTTGATCGTACCAAGGCGATGATAAATAGGTGCTTTGTCTTTGTGATTCGTTGTTTGATCAAGTAAAACTTGATAAATATCTTCAGCTTTATCAAATAAACCCATTTTCCATAGTACCAAGCCCAGTCGGTACCATCCCTCATCGTTTGGAAAACTCTCTTGTCGAATGTAATCTGTAAGTCTTTTCAATTTTGGATCGTTGTCAGCAGTAAGTACCAAGTTAACTTCATATAAACGATTATTTTCATCCACCTGTTTAATATCCTGAATATGAAAAACACTATGCATCGAAAACAAGAGTTCCTGTTCTCGTGGGAGCTCGCTAAGACCAGCAATCGAAGCAAATGGTGTTGTTGATTCAGTAGGATTAACTTCCATAATAAAAAGAACACGCACTTGATCTGGATTTGTTATAGCAGCTTGAACAAACTCTTCTGAAATTCCGCGAACTATACTGGTAGATAAGAAGCTGTTGAATGAAATAAGACCACCTATATTTGTAGTCATTTTTTCAAAATCCGCTGTAGATAAACCTTGACCACGATAAACGGTGAAGGGGTCTGCAGCAGTTGCACCACCATATTGTTCCTTGTGCATTTGTTCAATTTGTCGATGAAGATCACAAATGAAGAAGCCCATCCGTGTGATGATATCACCATCCATCGATCGTAATGCACGATTCATCATGGGATACAAGAACATTGGGTAGCTGTACCAATAAATTGGTGTTTTGTTGTGGTATTCACTTTGTAACCGTTCAATGTTTTCAATTTCTAGTTCATTTTCGGCAAAAACAACGCGACAGTAATCGATATAATCTTGTATGTCGTTTTGGCCGAATTTGATGGTTAGTAAGATTTCTTTGATGATTTGGGTGTACATAAAAGAAGGATCTAATTGATCCAACTTTTCATTTGGTCTCATGAAACTGATGGGAATAGCTTCCTGCTCACATCGATCAGCATCTTCCTTGAGTGCTTCACAGATGGGTGTAATATCTGTGAAGACACCCTTTATTTTGGGCCAATCTTTGGCCCATTGTTCATGGAGTGTTTTATTACCACAAAAAATGAAAATTGAATCTAATTGAGACATATTGTGCACACGAAGCACAATACGGTGTCCAAGATATCCAGGCATAATCATACATACCTTCTTATCGACGACTGTTTCAATAAATTCAAGGCATTGATCACCATTTGTATATGTCTTAATGTCCTCAACAGCACATCGTAATCTTTTGATTGTATTTTGACAATCATCATTTGTTTCGTCAATGTTACCGTCTAACCAGATTAGGAGAACATTTTGCATTTGTTGAACTGCACCTTGTGGAACTGTAAATGCATTTATTGTTGTTTTTTCTTTGTTCATTGTTTGCTTCGTGAATGATTTGAATTGGAGTTACTTTGTAAAATTTAGTAGTCAATTAATGATCAAAAATGACTTTTTTTATATAGGTGCCTACTTCCTTGCGAAACGTTGTTCTTTTCTTTAGCTGTTTTTGATGTTGCTATGAACAACAAACATCGAGTTATTCCGCGAAAAAGAATTCACTTCTTTCCTTCTGCAGACAAAAAAAACGTGTTGAGTCATGTTTGTTATTTAAGAATCGTAAGTGAGAAAAAAAGTGTTTTTAATATGATCAGATATTTGATGAATGGTACAAGATTGACAATATGTTTGCTGATTACTAATTAGTAGACATGAAATTTAATTGATGTTTAAATTAGCTTCCGAGTCAAAGCATACATGCGGTCATTATGTAGATGACAAAGATGGACGGTGTGGATGTGGATGTGAGTGTATCTACTTTTTCTTCATCCGCACCCACATCCATTTTAATATTTAATTTTAATTTTATATTATTTATTTTATTTATAAATTTAAATCAGACATAAATCAATTTAATTATTCTGTTTTATCGTAATTTGATTAAAGCCTAGTAAAATAAAACTATAATAATATCTTAAATATAATAACCAATTGACAAAAAGGAAGAGAAAACTGTTCACCATGTTTAATTAACAAGATGTTATTTTGTCTATGAATTGAGCAAAACAAACCGTTGTGAAAAACCGATTATCAATCGAATAATTACTTAGAATAAGATGAAAATCAAATAAATTTACGTTTAATTATTGATTATATTTTTATATATTATATGTAGAATTTGTTTGACTTACTCGTTAACCTTATTTTATATTTTAAACCTTGAAAATATGATGAAATTCTCGTAAAATAACCTCGATTGTAATCAAAAAAAGTAAACATAAATAATTCTACATGTCAATATTCCAATCGATCTTTTGTCAAATAATTAAACATCATTAAAATGTTTTCTTAGAATAACAAACAAGTTTTGAATAATGAGCTATTTGAAACACTTTGATAAATGAATCTAAAAGAAAGTATTTTTATGGTAAGGAAAGATAAAATACATGTGTCTTATCATATTGACTGAGTAACAATTAAAAATGAGAAAATTTCAGGTGTATATTTGAATTTAGTATTAAATTATTCTAGAACTATATAGAGAACGAGAGCAAATTAAAATTTGCAATTGTGTCTGTCACAAAAAAAAGATTAACTCAATCTACACTTGAAATTTATCGAGTGCTTTGCTGTATATTTCTTTTAAATCATATCACATGACATTTATTGTTGCTATATAATTTACAGAGAAGACAAAAAAAAGTATGAACATTCGTTTTTTTGTTTTTAAATATTTAAGCTTAAATTTGATCCAGGTAATCCTGAATGTGTCTCTGATGTTGGTGCAAATAACCATGGTGTTTTTTCAATGGATTGTGACGAATGTCCTATTGATAAATCTTTTGCACGTAAATAAATTTGTCCACCAAAATTTCCAAGACGTTTTTGTATATCGTAAGCTGTTAAATTTTCTTCAATTATATATTCCCGTCCATTTGAACGTATCCAAACAAAATTTATTGATGAATTTAATTGAAAAAAATGTTTTTCTTGTTCTTTTAAAATAATTTGTAAAATATCATTTAATTTTGTCATTTTATTTAATCGAATTTTAAATGGATTATATGTATTTGATGATAATAATGATATATAAAATGTTAATTCAATTGAATGATCATCAATATCTATAAAACCACTATCACTTTTTTTCATTGAATAATTTTCTGATTGAAATAATTGTACATCAGTTTTGATTTGATTAAAATTTGTTGATGATTGAAATGATTTAAGTGATATACCAGAATATGTTTTATCTTTCGCACAATTTATAACATGTACAAGCCAACGTGATAAACGCCATATATCATCAAGATCTTGTTGACAAGATAATAAATGATTAAGACGATAACGTGTTTCATCTAATTCATTGATTGAAAATGCTTCACGTTGATTTTGTTGTGCACAAATTAATTCAAAATCAAGACAAATTGATACACGACTATATTGACATATGAAACGATAATTATTACTTAAATGTTGCACTAAAATAAAATTCAAAAATAATTCTTTCAAACATTATTAGAACTTCATGTTAATACTTACAAACTTCAAAAATATATAAAGGTAAATAAATAAATGATGAAAATGAATGATTGGAAGGTGCAGAAAGTATATTAACTTCATCAGCTGTTGACATTAAAATAATTAATGATAAATCATCACGTATTTCTACAACTTGTGAATCATATATTCGACTATTTGAAAAATGGGTTTCAGGAAGATCTAAATAAATATATATGTATTTATTATGTAAATAGAGTTTTTTTCTTACTAAGTATAATAAATAATTCTTTTGCTGCATGACGAAATTGAGTTTTAAATAATTCAAGACTATTATCTGAAGATTCATCATCTGTTGAACTTTCATTATTATTATTATGTAACCATTCCCATTCATCTCGAGATACATTTGCAATTGAACGTATTTTTGTACATGGTAATGAACCGGGCATAAATTTATTAACCATAACACGTACAGAATCGACACTATTTTGCATTTTTAAATATGCAACATATAAACCAGAATCTAGACGACGCATTGATGCATGATAAAAATCAATCATATTCTTAGAAAGAAAGAAAAAAAAATAGGTTAAATGAAGAAAAAATGAAATTTTATTATTCATACTGGAAGTTTTTCAGTTATTTGTTGAAGACAAGAATTATTTGTTGATTCTTTGATTGTTTCAAAAAATTTTGTCATTGTTATCCATTTTAAATTTGATGGACAAATATTTGCACGTGTATCCGATGATAAATCATTGATTAATATAAATGCTACATTACCATCATTATCACGAATATAAGTATGATGAAGACGACCAAGATTATTTATTTCTTCTAATGTCTAAATATATATTTTGAATTTCAATGTCAATCTCAACTGTGATAACAAAATTAATTGATATCCTTGGAAACAAATAACTCAATACATGAGTATGTTTCTTTGTCAGATTCATAGATAATATTATAACATAAAGAATTCATTATGTCTCAATCTTATAGAGTATAGAAATACCGAGACTAATTTTATTAACACTTATTCGTAGACGAGACGACTATTGATAATATTCTTATCAAATGCGAAGGATAGTTATGACGTTAGAAACTATTAATAAGTAAATAAATCTTACTTGAAGTTCAATTGCTGCTTGAACAAGTTTAATTCTTAAATAAAATGATGTTACACTTAAACATCGTTCTAAATCAGGTCTTAAATTTTTTAAATCATCCCAAACAAATGTTAATTTCATAAACCATTGAAAATCTCCTAATAAATTATGACCATAATTTTCATCAACTTCAACCATGGGTAAAACATCTTCATTTGTTACTAATATTCGATCACCATTTACCATGACTGATACTAAATAAAGACCTCTGAACAAAGAATAATTTGATTATTAGAAATTTGTTTTTCTTGTGTAATTTTCTACCGTTTCATTGATCTTGCTAATCGAGGATAGAATTGAAATAACTGACGAAGATTTTTTCGAAGATTTCCATAACTTCGACGACGATTTCTAATATTTGGTGTTTCATTTGGTTCTAATTATAAAAATCAATCAAGTTCTATTTTTGAAAAATTTCAAACAAAAAAAAAACGTTTACCATTTCCTTCTCGTTCACGTTCAGTGAGTATTTTATTAAGAATTTCTTCAAAACGTAAATCACATATATTTGTACGTGATGTTTTGGAAAATTCACGCCAATCTAGTTAAATAAAACAAAAAAATTCTTATAAATAAATTTTCATAGAACATACTCGATGGTACACAATAAGGTGGATTAGCAAGAACTGTTTGACCAAAACCTTTCATATTTCCAGCTGATACACGTACATAACATTTTTGTCCAACAGGAAGATTTCGAATAATATATTCTCGTAGAAAACAATTTTTAATTATATCAAATGATATATCATGAAAATATTCATCAAAACTCCATTCAACTAATTAAAAATTCATAGAATTAAATATTATTTTATAATCAAAAAAAAAACTAAATAAATTTACTTTTATATTTAATAACCATAACTCCATTTGATCGAAGTGGTTCATCAAATGTTACTGTTATATTATCGGAACCAGTTACCATTAAACGAACATTTGTTGGTGCATCCGGAATATCTAATAGTAGAAATATTATAGAAATTTCTATTTTATATAAATAACTTACGTTTTTGATAAATAATCTCAGGAGATTTTCTTTCAGATTTTATTAAAAGTTTAAGTGCATTTTTAACAATTATTACTGATGAACGAAATTTTTGTCTTCTATCCATAGGACTTATTAGTTAAATAATAAAATAAGAAAGACTCGAGAATATTTTATTTAACACCTAGATATTTTTTCTTTTGTTTTAGTACGGCAAGAAAAATTCTCTTAATTTCATCGGTCACGTATCTAATTATATTTGACAAAAACAAAGTACGTCATTTATTTTATATATCATATGATTTTTACCTGCTTGTTCATAATTATCTTTCATTTGTGATAACATTAATGAACGTTGTTGATTTAATTGATAGTGTAATTGACTTTTACTAGTACGACGATGACGATGTTGTTTGTCGGATGATGGTGATAAACGACGTAACTAAGAGAAAATTCATAAGTCTATTAGTTTTAGTTTAATAAAATACGTGTAATACATAACAAATAAATAGTACTACGCAGCTGATTTTTACACATTGATGAATTAAAACTTGTATTTTAACTGTAATTTAGTCCTATTGATAAGTAATATGATAGTTTTCATCAATATATCGTCGAGACTTTGTATATTTAATCGTCGAGAAGTTCTATTTACATTATGTAATTGACCTTGGTCTCATGTTATCTCATATTCAAAGATTTTAATACTTTTATATAAAACTGATGTATAGACAAGTTAAATGATTAGGAAAATAATCGATTTATACTAATGACCTGACATTATTTTAACAATAGCAGATGAATAACCTTCGATGCCGAATAATGTCCTTGCAATAGAAGAACTTTAAACTTTCACGGGTAAAGAAAAAAAGAGACCTTGTCTCACTTTATTCCGCAAGATAATTTAGATACAATTGTAAAAATTCTTACTGATGCATCATCTGGTGTTAATCGATTTGATGAATATTTTTTTATTGATTCATCACAAATCTGTTCAGAAAGATTTGATAATTGTTGACAAACACTTTGATAACGAATTTCTTCTGGTTGAACTTAACAAAAAATCAAATTTATATTTTATTTCGAAATTCAAATAAAAAAAGAATCTACTTTTTTCACTTTCATTAGCACCATAATGTAAAAGAAGTCGTACCATTGGAATATTATTAAGCATAATAGCTATATCCAACGGACACCAATCATAATCATTATATCTAAAAAATAAATTTATTTTCTAACAAAATTTTTTGTTTTTTTACGTACGAATTAATAATATTTTCATTTGTTTGAATTAAATGTTTCGTTCCAAGAAAATCCGATTCTTCAACTGTTTGAAAAATATCTTTACAAAAATTGAATCATAAAATTTTAATTAAAAAAAAAACTATATTTATTTTTTACTTTCAGTTGAAATTTTATTATTTGAATTATTAGCTGATGTTATTTTTAAATTATTTCCATTGGAAATATTTTTAACATCAACAACTTTATTAAATGATATACTTCCAGTTGTATTACGACGTTTTGATAAATAAGAATTTAAATCAGATTGTTGACTTTTTGATAATGCTTTATTAAATAATGGTACTAATAATGTTTCACCACCATTTTGTTTCGAATTATTTGCCGATGTTAAACTAGCACATGATTGTTTTTTACTTAAAACATTTGTTCGTCGTCGATTACTAATTGAAAAAATATAAAAAAACATTGATAAAATTTGTTTCGTCTTCTATTGACGTAATTAGTCCTTGTAGATGTATATTGTTTCTCGATTTGAAGACTCAAAACAATCTTAATCTGTTTTGCTAATCAATGTCAATGGCTTTAGGCATTAGAAGTCGACCAAACAATTAAGTAAAGCCTTATCTATAATTAATCTAACTAAGATATTATCTCTGATGTAAAACAAAAATATCTTACAAAAAAATTTTTATTTCGATTTAAACTAATTTTTTTTTCTATATAATATTTTTTTTTACTTACGGAGATTGTTCATTTGTGAGAATTGTTGTTGATACATTATCATCAGACTAGAATAAAGATAAATATAAGAATACAACCTTAGTAATACGGATAAATATTTACAGAAACACCAATTGCATAAGGACGAGTTTTTGGACTAAATTGTCTGAAGAGTAATTTTTGAATAAGATTAGGACTACAAGATGGAACTGTAGGTTTTTGTTCATCTGAACAACAACAAAAAAACATATATAAATAAAAAACAATTTTGTTTTTTTCTAAAACCTTTGGTTCCATTTGAATTGACAGATGATAATTCAAATTTAACAAGTGATAATCGCCGTGAATATTGAGTACGTTTTTTATTCATTGATGTTATTTTGGTTGGGATTATTTTATTTTCATTAGATTCAATTTCTTCCGATGATATATCATATGTTGTTGATCGCCGAAATTGATGTCTAAAGCAACTCATTTTGATAAATTTTTATATTCAAATAAACTTCTGTTATGTTAAAGCCCTTTCCAGACCGGTCATTAAAAAAAATGCCGTACCCCCCCTAAGGAAAATCTTGCCATTTGACAACATCCGGACTGAGAGAATTAAAAATAAATCATATCATTAAATCTATTTCTGTATATAATATGTATATATCATGAATCTATATACGACTCAAGTATTAAATAAAGATAAAGTAATAGATGTTTTATATGTACATTATTGTCAATCTTAAGTGATATTAACTTATTGATTGATAGCAAGTTGACCTATGATAAAATACAATGTCAATGGATTCATTCATGTAAAAATATATAACTTTCTGTTATTATGTCAAAGAAGCTCTAGATCATGGATAAGAAGAATAATAAAAAATATTTTTTTTGATTAAGGTCATGATGATAAGCAAGTTTTTGTTCAAATAAATATATATATATGGACGGGAAACATAAAATAATTATTTCCGTTTATGATGTTGATAAAAAAACTGATCTAAAGATTTCGATGAAACTATGTAAAAATAATATTTCAATACGTGTCAATTTTCTAATCCGTAATAACTCAAGCATCGTGTATATATATATTATCAATAGAAATAGAATAATATTCATTCTAAAGATTTACTATTTCATATACAATTAAAACACCGACCTTCTATTTGCAGCTTTGTCTGTTGAAGTCAGCATTTGTTGACAACGATAACGAAAACGAGTTATACTTGTAGATCGTTTTGTTTTTATATATTCAGTATCAATGGGTGATCGTGTTGTCATCGTAGTATTCATATGAGGAAAAGAATGAAGCAGCAAAAATATCTGCGTGTTGTTTTTCAAGGTGTTATAGAGTCAAATGAATATTTTCTTGATTATTATATGTGTGTGTGTTTTTTTTAGTAGATACATCGGATATAATAATGTTCATCAATGACTTTAATAATACGAAGATTATATATACATACGCACATTAATACGGAAAAAGATTATTAATAACAAATTGATTTCTAACAGGCAAATAAGGATGAAATATGAGTATGATAAACGCATTTTACCGTAAAATTATTTCTTCTTTTTTTTGCGTCGATAGGAAAAAACATATCTTATGTGCATATAGAAGAAAAACTATTTGTTTCATGATCAAAATAAGAAGAAAAAAAAAGAAAAACTAGAAACATACATCGTTTGACACAAAATATTATGACATAAAAATATAGATGATTGACAATAAAAAATATATATTTTTCGTCAATGTCTATTATATATCATTTATCGTTGTCATTTTTTTACTATACTACAAACGGAATTATTATATTCAGTAACAAAACATTTTTAATCAATTGTTTTTTTTATAGAAAAAGAAAAAAACACAATATCAAATGATTAAAGAAAAATATGCTAATTGTGTCTTAAAATAATAGTAATGAAATATATTGATTTTCTTTTATCATCGAAATAATTTTTACCTTGATTAATTAAAATAATATTAGATTAAGTCTATAGCAAAAAAAAATTGTTACTTTTATGTGTCTAACTTCTATACAATATATCTCAATATCTACATTGATCAGAGTCAATCAAAATAGTTAATCACGAAGGACAAGCACAACAACAATAACAACAACAACAACATCAACAACAACAACAACAGCGATCGATCAGTTATCTTCCAATGTTTATGTTACTGAAAAACAAGCATCTGTATGTATATACATATGGTTTGTTGAAATCAACCGCTTTTTCTCATTAGTTACGTGATACGTGTTTCCAAAATAATGTTTATATTTTTAGATAAATTGTCAACATGGTATAATTAAATATGAACAGGAAATATAAATTAATGTTAATTTTATCTTTAAAGAAATCGATTGTCTTTGATAGGATAAGATGTACATTAACTTGTACCAGTTAATTCAAGGTTTTCTCTCTCTCTCTTTCTCTTCTTTCTCTCTCTCTCCTATCATCGTATCAAGAAAAATATAATCTCAATCATCAATTGCGTCATCTCTTAGACAGTCAGACAAATAAATAGCTACGTGCCATTTTGTCAATAATATATCAAAGGATTTATTGTAACATGTGCATAAACAAATAAAAGTCAAATGGCTAGACTTGTAATCAAGGATATTTGCCTACCTCCATAATTAGCAAAACTAATAAAACCTTCATATTCAATCGTTTTTGATTTGCACATGTGTTGGATTATCTCAACACGATAATAAATATCGTCTATTATAGACAACGATTAACTGATATCAATTAATCGGATAGAAAAAACAAAAATCGAATTATATGTTATATAATGAAAAGAATTTGTTTTTTATTAATATTTTATAATGAATAATTAGTTTTCGAGGTTTCATTTCTAATATATCGAATTTTCTGGTTGACACAATAACTAAATTATAATAATCACTTATTCTTAAAATGATCTATTAAGATTCTAACTTCAATCATTTCTTTCGACTATGCACGCTTCAAATATATTCTACTTTCGTTTATTTTGCTAACAGATGAAAGACTCTAGAAGTCATGTTCATTATTTCCACTATAATGATAAGACATTATTCATCATGTAGAGAAAAAAAAGAAGCAATCTTTTTATTTTTTTCTCGCAGGTAAACTATGACTTTTCTTACGTGAGTAATGAAAAGAGGAAAAAACCTTGCATGATACTTTTATTTCCGATGAACTGACCTTTTATTAGTTATAATTATTGGTGTAATTCGTGTTGTTAGAGGATTCTTTCCTCGGATGCTATCACGTACATGTCGAAAATCGTTATTTCCAAGCTGACGTTGATCAATTTCACCATAGGATGAACGTTTCTTAATTTTTATTAGTTGTGAATTTTTCAATGAAGGACGACGTTGTAATAAATATTGATGATCATCAATGACTGTTGGTGAACTAAAACGAGTTTTTAAATGTTCTTGCCACCATCGATATAATTTAATCCAGTTATCCGTAGTAGACATATTCTACAAAAAGAAATGAAAAAAATATTAATTGATGATTAGGTGTTCTGTTATGAAAAATCTGATAATTTTCTCCTGTTATTTGTCATTATTACGAAACATTAAAAGTGATGACAAATAAGAAACAGTTCAATACATAGTTGCCACTCGTTGTTTCTACATACGCCGAGAGTAATAAGAGAGAACGCGGAAGAGAGAGAGAGAGGGAAACAGAAATCAATAGTGACGTTAACTTAGAAGGAAGTAAGCGAGAGTTAGTTATTGGTATAGTTTATTTATAAATGAACATATAACCTTCATATATGTAGGTCCATGTTGAATTATTTATTTTTTAAAAGAAAAACGAGAATAAGAAACTTGAATAATTATCGTTTGCTTATCATAAAATAGAAGTAACAAGGATAAGCTTTTATTTTACATCGTTATTAAAAATAAGTAGGTAGATAATTTCATAAGAAAAAAAGGAAAAGAGGAAAAAAAAAATAATTGCATCATTGCATCAATGAGCAATCTACCAGAAAACAAACGGAACAGATATATGATGTGTTCAGCGCAATTTTATCAAAATGGAAAACAAACTAGCCTTCATCATGATCATCATCATTATATATATATAGATATAGATATATATAGATATGTTGAATGAGAATAAAGAACAAAAAAAAACTAAATGGTTTAAGATAAGAAAACGATAGAGACATCAACCTTTGCTCTGACTTATACTAAATTATTATCTAGTATATCCACCAAGAAGAACATATGGATATAGTGTTAATTGTGCCAATAAATAACATTGTATAGAAAGTCGAGATCAAGGAAAATGAAAGAGAAAGAGAAATAGAATCCATATGTGTTAGGTAATATCTCATTGGGATTGTATCTATATAGATATGTTGATAATTTTTAGTCATCATCACTAATAAAAAATATACAATGATCAAAAACTAAATTAATAATTACACATTTTTTAATTGCTTAAACATATATCTACAAGAAAGAAATTCATTTTCCAAATAACTATAATACTTCATCAATAATATGATGATGATGATGATTGCGAAATATTTTGTCAAGGATAAGTAAAGAATCGATAGACAGCAATGAATTTAATACTCTATGATAAATATATATATATAAAATGGTAGACATTTTCTGATTAGTTCTAACCGTTTCTATAAATTATTTCATATTAGATTAGGCTCTTAATTTAGCTTGTGTATATTACAAGTATTTAGAAAGACAAATATGTAATATTTTGATTTCTATGAAACTATTACTGAGCTAATAACATAGAAGACTATCAGTTAATAGATATAAAATGATTAGTGACCTTGTTTAATATCTATACTAATTGAATTCCAAAGGGTATTAATCATTCTAGTGTTATTCTTTATAGATAGACGATGAACAACAGGAAATTATATTAGTTAGAACAAATATGAACATATATATATACCTAGAAATATTCTTATTTAGACTTACAAGATAAAATATAATGAAGAAATTTCTTTTGTAAATCAATATAGTTTTTATGTTTGTCGTCGCATGACAAAATGAATTTAATATGTTGTCAACACAATTGTAATATTTATATTTTTGAATATATTCCAGATATATCAATCAAACTATATTATATTAATATGATATAGGAAATCAATATGTCATTGAATTGAATTAAACAATGTAAATGAATTGAAAAATAAAAAGAAGAAGAGAAGTTGATATGACTTAATATGTGGGGTAATCAAATATTGTTTAGCTGTAATAATTGCTTTGTATTGATTTATGTTAATGTTAAATATTAGAAGCCATAAATTGTTGTCAGTTCTATTTGCGAATTGTCAATTTCTTGTTTTCAAGAAAGATTTGTTATTAATATCAAGGACTAAGTTGTGTTATATGTTGCAAAATAAATAGAAAAATAAAAAAATACGTTGTTCTGTAGAATGTGTATGGCAATATGTTTTCTTTTTATTGTCTTACTTAGAAATGTTTTCTAGATTCTATCAAATATAATTTTATTATTTATTAAAAAGTTTTTTTCCTATATCTGTAATGGTATTTATTTGTATTAGTTAGTTATTAATAGTTTAATTGATACCGTACATAAATTATCAATATTAAAATCTCAACTTTAAAAATTATGTTTTGTCATTAAAATGATAAGATTTTTATTGAATTCATTTTATAGAAGACTCTTTTTTTAATATTGTTCATCTCGATAACGTCAATATTTTATTTGAGATCAAACGAGTGATTTATATATCATATTTAGATATCAAACTGATAATCACTTATGTAATAAAATATATTTATAAATCAGATTTTTTCTAACATCGATTATTTTGTGATTTGATATATGGAGGTTTTTTTTCATTGATCCGTAACACCTATTATATGTTGTTTTAGATTAGAAAATCTGTCGAATGCTTTCGATAGTAATTTTTTCAATAACAACAAAACAGAGATGTGTGATATTTATCATTAGAAATTGTAAGCATACAACGTTTGTTTATATTAAATGATCCATGAAATAAACAAGATATATCAGTTGTTATTCATGTATATTTTTAAAAATGCTCACGTTGAACTGAAAACATTAAAGATTTCTTTCTGAATTTTCTTTATAGTATATATTTCATTTCAATAAAATATCTGACTAATGATATAAACTGTTTTCGTATAGATTAGAAGTCTTTAGATTTGTATGATTAAAAGATTATAGATGAAAAAAAAGGCAATGATTTATGACTTGAATAAGTGCAAGAACAAAAAACTAAATTTTTTTTATTGACATAGTTCTTTCGTGTATATTTGTTAACAAGACAGATAAACAAAAAGGTTTTTTCTCTTTTTTTTTCAAATATAATACACGAAGAACACAAACACATATGAATGAGAGAGACAAACAGCAGAAAGAAAAAGAGAAAAAAAAGAAACTACACAACAATCATGTAGATAAACAAAAGAAGAGAAAAAAGAAAGAAAACGTCTATCTAATACCTACAAAACTGAATTTGACTGATATATGATCAGTGAGACATCAGTAGTGAGAAAAAGAGAAAGACGTTCAACGTCACACGCAAAAGAAGAAAAACAGTTCATGTGTGAATATATGAATGCTAATAGATTGTTTACTCTCTTGATTCATCTTCACCTTCATCATCATCATCATCTTCAACAACATCTTTTGATTCATCATCATCACCAGCGGCTTCTACATCGCTACCAACTAAAATAGAAATATATTTCATAGATATTGATATACCTGACTACACATATAGTAATAAGTATAATTACCATCATCACTTTCTCCTTCACTACCTTCACCTTGTTCTTTAAAATCTAAAGAAAGACAAAAAATAAAAATAATTTAATTAATAATATTATTCTTTTTTTTGTTTCAACAAACAAACCATCATCATCAGAATTTTCATCATCATCATCATCATACTCAGCTCCTTCATCAGCATCGCCTAAAATATAAAATCTATAGTTGCATTTGGTGTTTTTAATAAAAAAAAAAGATTTAATTACCACTAGCAGCAGCTGCATTAGTTGAAGTTGCTTTTCCATTTCGTTTTGATGATCCTTTAGCATTAACTTCTACACTATTTGAATCATCATCTAATTCTTCATGTGAATCATCATCATCATCATTACGTGATGATTTGTTTCTTGTTGTTGATGTTGCTGCTTTGACTGGTGTAGATTTTTTTTTTGAACTAGTTGTCGTTGTTTCAGCATCTCCATTAGATTCATCATCGTCATCATGTGTACGCTAATAATAATAAGAAGAAAAACAAAGGAAAAAAAAAGTTTATTTTGTTTTATTACATAATATATCGAACTAAGAATTTAATTCATACCTTTTTGCCTTTTGTTTCGATTTCTGTCGACATTTTCTTTTAGATCAATAATCTATCTGATAGGAAGGAGAAGAAACGAAGAAGAAAAGAACGACTAATAAATAAAAAAAAAACTACGCTTTATGATACTCTAAAATATAATAATAGAAGAATAAAAACAATGTGGTTTAGAGGTAGCCTGTGTCGTTATTTTCGTTCGAGAAGTAACTGAGTGCGTGTATGATTTGAGAAAGAACGATGAAATACGTCAAACAAAGAATCATTTTTCTCTTTTCATTCCGATGATTTTTATTGGTTAAACGGCATTGTAGACTTTATATTGAATAGCCTTCACAATGATTAATATACGATTTTCTTTCGTTCAAATAGAAATTTTTTTTCTTATATATATATTTTTATATATTTGATAAATACATTTGAAAAGCTTCATAGAGGCAATACGATAAATTATTTGAATTATATTTTTTCCAAATAGATTCTTTTCATTAACAAACAAAATAAACTAGATTTTAGTTTTATTCGAATAAAACATGACATCTATATTAAGATTAAAAAAACTCGATATTTATTCTTTCGAAAGTTTATATTTTCGAAATATTTTGATTAAAATATAAAATAAAAAAAATTAAGAGAAATTTTCTTTTTAAATTTTTGAATTATTTTTTCATTGGTTTATTTACTAAAACCAATCCCATAACATCTTCGATTCTATGTCATTATTACAGAAATTCCAAGCTCAATCTCAACAACAGATGTTACTACATTTGATATATCGTTAGAGGAATATTAGTTGAATGAAGAACTCTGAAATAATTCATTATGCAATGGAAAATATCATGCGAAACTAGATTTCTCAGATAAGAAGAAACATGTTGGTTGAAAAATCGGAAATATAAGTGAAAGTTTTATTTTAGTTATCTATTGTAAATCCATGTGATAATCGAATGATATACTCAAAGCATAGGTCTCAGATAACTGAATTTATCTATCGCGAAAAGTAGTTCGTGTTAATTGTTTACGTGTCATTATTGAAATCGAGGTTTAGACAATTAATTATTTGATTTTTCAATGTTTTTAGATAGTTTCTAATAACAAAACATTAATTATGTCGATAGAATCTGTCCTTGAACAACAACGTCGTTATCATGAAGAACGTGAACGATTAATGGATACAATGACAAAAGAAATGTTGCGTAAAAAAGCTACAGTTCGTTGATTTTTTAATGTTAAATTTTATTTTTTATTTTTTTGTATTTTTTTCTTGTAGCATCGTGAACAAATTAATTCTGAACATATGGTTAAATTATTACTCGATGTAAGCAAATATTTTTCATTTTAAATTTATATTTTGTTTTTTATTTTCAAGCGTTATGGTGAAACATCAAGTCGTTTGAAAGAAACATATGATGATAAAGATGGGTAAGAAAAGAATTGTAAATGATTTATCATTTTTACATTTTTTCTATAAATAGATCTCGTAAGAAAGAAATCGAAGCATTATCAGGACCAAATGAATTCACTGAATTTTATATTCGATTGAAAAATATTCGTCAGTATTATCCAAAAAATCCATCCGAAGAAGTAATATTAGAAAAATCTAAAATAAATTCAATTTTCTAAAATATTTTTGTCTATTAAGATTGCTGTTCCAATGTCAATGGAATACGAACAATTTATGAGACAATTACAAGAAACAGAAGATGGAGAACCATTAGGTAAATAAATAAATATATTTAAAAAGAAATTAATTATTTTTTTTGTAATTTATTTAGCATTAGCGAGTTTTACTGATGAAGAAGGTTATGGACGTTTTCTTGATTTACATCAATGTTATGAAGTTTATTTAAATGTTAAAGGACTTGATGTAAAATAATTTTTTCTTTCTTTTTCGTTTGAAAAATTAAATATTGAAATTTATTTTTTAGAAATTAGATTATATAACATATTTACAACGATTTGATCGTTTGTATGAAACTTCAAAAGATCGAAAAAATGCTGAATATCGACAATATTTATTTGATCATTTATTTCCTTATCTATTAGATTTTCTCAAACGTTGTAAACCATTGATTAATATTGAAAAAGATTTAATTCATATTAGACAAGATTTCGAAGCAAAATGGGAACAAGGAATTTTTCCTGGTTGGCCGGTAAAATAAATCTAAAGATTTCTTTTATCAATATATATATATATATTGTTTATTTATAGAAAGAAACAGGTGGAGCATTGGCCAAAGGTGGTGCACCGTTAGATCTTAGCGGATTCTCATCATGGGAGGTAAGAAAATCATTTATTTCTATAGTTAAATCTACAGAAGAATATCCATATTGACCAAAGTTCTATTTATAAATTGACTAACGAACAAAAATGAATTAAATTATTTTTTTGTTGCAATACTGACTCGAACTTTCATAGATATTTCAAAGGTTTATTGCGTCAGACATTATAGAATAAATATTTACAAAAACCAGAGGAGTGTCGAAAGCAGTGGGGGCTCGCATAGGTCATATTTATGTAATTCTGTATGATTTAATTGTATTATTTACTTTAGGAATTAGCATCTGTTGGTCTTGATCGATTGAAATCTGCTTTATTAGCACTTGGAATGAAATGCGGAGGGTAATACGATCTTTGTTCGATTTATAATTATTTATATGAAAAAAATTCTTTTAGAACATTAGAAGAACGTGCTAAACGTTTATTTGCAACAAAAGATAAATCATTTGAAGATCTTGATCCATCGTTATTTATGAAAGATGTCAATAAGACAAAACGTGGAAAGTTCGTTAATTGATTTCTATTTTTTTTTGGTTTAATAAATAAATATTTTTGTATTATAGTAAAGAAGCTATTCGACATAAAGAAATAGCTGGAATGGAAGCACAAATTTATCGTCTTGTTGATTTATTAAGTGAACAACGTTCAGCTACATTAGAAAATGTTCGTCGTAAACAAGCAAGAGCCGGTGAAGATAATGAAGATGATGAAGATGTTGGTGGAGGTGATATATCCGATGATGATTCTGATCCAGAAGACGATGGTCTTATTTATAATCCAAAAAATTTACCACTCGGATGGGATGGAAAAGTAAGTAAACCAAAAACATTATTTGTTCAAAAAAGAAAAACACGTTATTTACTTTATTTTATTAGCCAATTCCTTATTGGCTTTATAAATTACATGGTCTTAATATGTATTTCAATTGTGAAATATGTGGAAATCATACATATCGTGGACCAAAAGCATTTCAACGACATTTTGCTGTAAGTTTTTCGTTATCATTTGGTATTTAAGAAATAAAATATATATATATGAATTTAGGAATGGCGACATGCACATGGTATGCGATGCTTAGGTATTCCAAATACTGCTCATTTTGCTAATATAATATCAATTGAAGATGCATTATCTTTATGGAATAAATTAAAAAATAATAAAGATGATGAACGATGGAAACCAGAAATGGAGGTTTGTTTAATTACTTTTCTTTTTTACATATATTTAATAAAAGAATTTTTTTGTATTATAGGAAGAATTTGAAGATTCAATGGGAAATGTTGTTAATAAACGAACATATGATGATCTTCGGAAACAAGGTCTTTTATAAATGAAACAAATAAAATAAATAAACTTTCGTCTTTGGATTTTTTTTTGTTATTGTGTATATTTAAAAGCAAAGAAATATAAAAGTTTATGTGTTACGTGTCAATAACATCTCGTTATAATCTTTTAATTAAAAAAGATAATTGAATTTCTATGAATCAATGATTGTCGTTATTATCTTATATCTTTTGTATACGTATTGATTCTGAAAACTAATACCTCAGATTTTACTATATTATTTTTGGTAAGTGTAATTTGATTGTCGTAAATGTTTCTTATATAGATATACATTATTGATCATAAACTTCAGAATAAGTGATATACTCTCATGGCTTTGAGAATTTTTCGTCACATTTATACCAAAGATAGAGCTTTAAAAAATTGTGGCATGTGATATCAAATCCAGGTCCATTTACTGAGGAAGTATGGAATTATGATTTAACCGATAGTTGCACTTACATTTATCTGAAAATTATTGTCTACAGTTGTTATGAAAAACAATCGAAATATACAGGAGAAACCACGTTTGATTTTCCAACTACTTCATAGCTTGTGAAGATTGATCGACTTTTCTATAGAGATACTTGTATTGAATAAATGTTGATCTTTCCTTAGCGAATGATGGTCTTCGAATTATATTTCATGATCAAGATAATTGTATGGAGATTCAGTTGTAAACCATTGTCGTGATTGATAAGGAAGATTAGTTTTTAGCATATGCGAAATAATAGAAACTTCGGATACTGTAGAATGAGATAATTTCACGATTCTTCTTGTCCTTATTGATAATACTATCTCGGTCGATGGAATTTAGATTGGCATAAATGATCGCAGTTTCTCAAGCACGACCTTTGATATAAATTTACTGAAAACTATGATCTGTCGTGTAGTTACGACAAGAGATATAAATTTTATAGGTGACAAAGTATTGCTAATTACTCATCAATGATTTCATTTTTATTGAATTATTCTATAACTTCATATCTGTTTTGAAATCTTGATTATAAAAATCTATCGATACTTTCATAATTTTGCAGGGCTATTATTTTTATGATCTATCATAATCAAATTTCTTCGAAATTTCTAGCTACTGAAATTGATTATTGAATTCAAATTTTCATTTGATTGAATAAGTCTGGCGCATAAAATTGAAAAATTCTCTCTAAAACTTTTCAACATACTTTTGTTTTTATTTTCGATAAAATTGCTTAAATCGATTATGTATTTTTTTCTTATATATTTCTGAAAATGTCTTCTCAACATTCAACATCATTTATGCTCGTACGTCCATTTCGTGTTCGTTTATCAATTTTAGATCTTCGAACCTCTCAATCATCAAATACAAATGAAACATCATCTATAAATCCTATATTACGTCGTTCAACTACAACTAATCCTCTTATAATTAAATTAAATGAATTTCTTCATGAACAAAATAAATATTCAACAATTAAAAATGATTCAATAACAATATCAGATCGAGATATACATGATCGAGAAATAATTCATCGATTTCTTAATGCTAATAATGAAATTGAAGCACGTAAAATTTTATCACAAATGTGGAAAGAATCACGTTTTTGTGATTTAATGCTTGTTGTTGATGGAAGTGAATATTTAGCACATCGAATCGTTCTTGGTAAAAACAATTAAAAAGAAATGCATTTTTTATAAAATATTTTTATTCTCAGCTGCATTTAGTCGAAAATATCGGTAGAAAAAAATTTCATTAAATATTATTTATCTTGTTTGTTCTCAGAACATTTTTTCGTGGACGTCGTACAGATTTTGTTACACGTACTCATCTACGACATACAACACATAAAGGTCTTCAACTTGTTTTAAATTTTTTATATACTGGTAATTTATTTTATTGACAAAAATTTTTTTTTCGATATGAAATTTTATCTAAAGGTGAATTAACATTAACATTTCGTAATATAAATGAAATATTAAATTGTGCAAAAGAACTTGATATTGAAAAAATTTTTGAAATATGCGAAGAATTTTTATTAACATTTGAAAAACGTCATGTTTTTCGTGTATTAGAATTATCGCGACGTTATGGAATGAAAAAAGCTTTTTATCAATCACATTATTATTTATCAAAATATTTTAATCAATGTATTAATATGAAAAATTTTCTTCAATTACCATATACAACTATTTCAAATATATTAGCTGATGAAACAATACTAAATCGAGATGAAACTATTGTTTTAAGTCGAATTTTAAATTGGATTACATCAAATCATGTAGAAAATAATCAAATCATTATGAATTTATTTAAAAGAATTCGATGGAATAAATTAGATTACGAACAACAAAGAGAATGGTTAGCTGCAAGTCATGAATTAGCTGAAAACACTAAATTAACATTATTTATTAAAGAACAAATGATGTATGTTATACTTAAATTTATTATTAATACCAATTAATTGAACTTTGTGCTAAGACTAGGATGTGGATACCCTCAGTGCTTTATCTAGTGGGCGAGCGGAGCCAGGGAGAGTCAGCCGCTCTCTCCCCCCCCCCCCCTACGAAAATTTATCAAATCCGGTTTTCTGGAGATCAGGGCCAACCCTGAAGAGGAGTACAGTTTTTTTGTGGTCATTATGAGATTTTTTGTAACGATATCCAGCTTTGACATGTAAATCACACTTCTGGTTGGCTTCAAAAAAGCATTTTCTAGGATGGACTGAACGGAGGGAGGTTGAGTCCCCTCCCCCTAGCTCAAAATCCTGGCTTCGCCACTGGCGGTACCCATGCGACGTTTCGATTCGTACACCCGAAAAAAGAAACCTAGATGTTTCTCTACACTCACTCTCAATCAAAATTTGTTTAGCACATCTAGATATCTGTTAAAAGATTTTAATATTTTAGTCTTGCTTATGAAAAATCAAAACATCGTTCAAGTTCAACATCAAAAACAACTGAACAAAAATTAAATTTAGATAATTCTAGTACTCGTCAAACAAGTCGAAATAAGCATCGTTCTTAATTTCGCTTTTCTCTCTCTCTCTCATGTAATTCTATGTTTTATATCTTAATCTTCATATTTTATTTAAAAAAAAAGCTTTATGTTTTGTATAAATTTTCATCTGAAATAAAATAAATAATGACACAAAAAAAAATAGAAATCAATAATGAAATGAAGACATGCTTAAGCCGCAGAATAAAATAAATAATAAACAGATTAACGAAATATCATAACTACTAATCAAGAAACTGAACTTATATCTATATATAAATATTCTAATTCGTATCTTCTATAGGTGAATTTGATTGTATATCATTGGAATTAGTTGGTAATAATGGTGAATGAGATCTTGATATAACAATATTATCATCTGTATTACTAAGTAAATTGTTGTTACGTGATGTACGTAAACGTTCATTCTCTCGTTGTAAAACATCACTTCGTGTACGTTCTTTTTCGTAATCATCACGTGCATTACGAAGCTAAAATAAATCAACATAAAATAAGAATTAGTATATAGATAACAGTAATAATAATAATAATAATGATTCTATGCTGTTTAGTTTTTAAAATGAGAAAAAAAACAAAATTTACCTCTCGTTGTAATGCTCGTCGTTCTTGTTTAAGTTCCTCTTCAACACGTTCACCATCATCTAGTTGTTGCTTATAACGTGCAAGTTGAGCTTCATAACGTTTATTCTAAAAATAATAAGATTTAGTTGTATAATGCTCTTATTAAGTTTTCGATTATGAACGTGATTAGTTTCAAAATCAAAGATAGGTGGGTATTTTTTTCAATAACTTTCGATAGGAACAAGACAAGTTGAAACATATATGAAAAGATTCCTCTAACTGCTTTTTTTGTAGGAAAAATGGAGTAGTAAAATTGTATTTTGATGACTAAAATATCTTATTAGTAGTAATCAAAAATTAAATTCTTCCATATTTTTGCAGCTCATTCTCTGACAGTTCTCAACAACCAATAAATTCGTAAGCTTCGATGCGATTTCATCGCCATCTTGTCCCTGCCAAAAGTCATTCAAAAATTTCCACTCGCCTTTTATTTTCATATTTCTCATAGATATATACTGATCTGATAAATAATTAATAAACACATCAAACATCTTACTTCTTGTTGTAATGAACCATTATCAGTATCTAATCGTTGTAATCGATTTTCCAAATTCATTATTTCTTTCATTAACTGTTCTGTATG
This sequence comes from Adineta steineri, assembly GCA_905250115.1. Lineage (NCBI taxonomy): Eukaryota > Metazoa > Rotifera > Eurotatoria > Adinetida > Adinetidae > Adineta > Adineta steineri. Next base: position 3,446 of record CAJNOI010000426.1, on the reverse strand, counting down.
AACAAAAAAAAAACATAAACATATTTTATATTTTAAATTCAAAAAAATTACTTTGTTGTTCGGAATCACATTCATCATTCATATTTTGATTATGTAATTCAAGTGAATCTGATCTCGATTCTGTTAATACTCTTAAACGAGTTTTTTCTTCATCTAATTCAGATTTTAATTTAAGTAGTTCATCATATTGTTCATGTTTTTCATTTAAAATTCTTTTGAATTTTTCATCAATTGAGCCATTAGCAAATGAATTAAGTAATATTAATGTTTCTCGTGAATTACTCTCAGTTGGTGAAACAGTTGAAAATTTTTGAACGTCATATTCCTACAAAGAGAAATTTATTATATAGAAAAAAATCCGTTTTAAAATTTATTATTTTACTTCAATCAATTTTTCACAATTAGTTAAGATTTCTACAGTTTTATTATAATCTTGTTGAAGATCATTTAATGTTCGTTTTTGTAGATCAAACTCCTTTTATTAAGAAAAAACAAACATATGATTTAATTGATTTAGGAATGGATTTTACTCGAGATTTTTCTTTCAATTGTCTTTTAGCTTGATTAGATGTTTCACAATATTCCTCTAATAAATCTTTATAATTATCAATTTGATAATGTAATGATTGTTTTTCATTGTACATGCTTGAATTAGTTATCATTAATATTTTATATTTTGATTCAAGTTCACTTAATAAACGCTATGTAATTGAAAAAAAAAGAAATTTCAATAAAATAATATTCGATGAAATAAATAAACAAACTCTTAAATCACGTTGTTCAATTGTACGAAGATCAATATCACCATTGAGAAATTTTTGAAGTAATAAAGTATTTGTATTTATTCCTATTGTAGGATTTATATTAATTGTTGTAGACTACATACAAATGATTTTTATTTTTTTTATTAAAATTTTCGTTTTGACATTTTACTTTCGTTGATTCGATAGGTGTTGATGATGCATGCGAACTTGTTGGTGAATCATCATCATCATTCTAAAAGAGAGATTAAGTTTCATGTATGATTCAATAAAAGAGAGCAAATCATTACATCTTGAGCATTTTTTTCTAATTCTTTATGTCGAATTTGACGTGCTTCACGATTTTGTTCACGTTGACGATAGAGACGAAGTTCAGCCTTAAAGAATATCGAAATCAATAATGACAAAAATAAATGATAGATACAAACTTCTTTGGCAATAGCATCAAGTGCTTCTTCTTCAGCAAATGATGCATCATTTTGATCATAAACTTTCGTTGGTGTCGTAACACTCGTTGATTCTCGATATCGACTCACTGTTGAAGAACTCATTACATTCCTTTTATCTCAAACAAAAAAGAAAACATAAAAACAAATCAAAGTCTAATAAAAGAAAAAAATTCTTTTATCATAATAACATTCAATGAAATATATATGTCAGTAATGATAACAAGTAAAGAAAAGAAGAAATAGTTTGTATTTTACAGAATTTAAATCATTTTATTGGAGAAAGATAGAACCATTATAACATTTAATAGATTTGAAAGACTTCTTTTATGAATATCTGAACACAATTTCAAAAGAACTATACTGTACAAAGAAAAACCCAATTTGATATATATTCGATATATTACAATAGATGTCATTAGTTGGTGATTAAGTCAAGTCAATTTTCTAAAAATAATAATTAAATTATACAATATCTATCGTTTCTAATATCACCTTTGTAATATATATTTGTTTATTTATCGTATGCTATTATATTTATATTAGTTATTATATTATATAAACCTTCATTTCATAAAAAAAAAGAAAGTAATGCTTTAGGGAACATGTCAATTGAAAGAAAAACCTTGTCCTAATTGTCATCTCAATATTTTTCATTCTCTAATAATTTGAAGAGCAAGGTAAAATCATCTATAAAAACGTCTTTCTTTTCTTTCATGTATCGATCACGTCGGCCATATGGTTATAGACGACGTTATCCATACTTAGGTCAAGATCGACGACAATTACCTTTTAAAGAAATATTTTGGCGTCTATCATGGCCATATTTATATACATTAGTATTAGCATCATTGATGATTTTATTAACTATAATCATATTTATTCTTGAGATTATTAATTTTTTAAATAATGATAGATCGAATAATCTATCTAATATTACAATAATAGGAGCAAAACTTTCATGTTCAATATTCTTCCTAATTCCTGCTGTTTTTATGTATCTTCTTGGTAATATTTGAAATAATTTTTTTGATAATAATTATCTATTTATTTTTTAGTATTAGTTTTTGATAGTTCTCGTATTTGGTCAATTTATACACTTATAGCAAATTTAATTGCATTGATATCTATCTGTATTTTAATTGTCGTAGATATATATGAAATGACACCATCTAATACAATCACATCAACCAAAATCAAAATTCTTAAAATTCAATTAGCTGCAGCAATATTAATGTTCTTTTTTCCATTCGGATTTTTAGCTGCTTATATTTATACAGTATTTGTAACACTTTTTCCTCTTCATTCCTATACACATTTAGTTTATCCAACTTTTTCTACTCTACCAATGTTTGCTACATATTGATTTTTATATTTAAAATAAAAGAGTATACGGTTACAATCAAGTTTCGTATCTTTTCGATTAGATATTTTATTTAAGAAAAATAAAATAAAGAAATCACTTGATATTATATCTTGTACTCAATAATACATTGTTGTTTATTTGTTATGTAAATTATATTTGTAATCTCTATTATAATATATATACAAATATCAACTTGTTATTTTAATCCGATGGTATTTAATGTAAAGATTTTTACGCATAAACACATTTATTTTTCAAATACTTAATCATGTTTAAATTTGCAATTTATTTTTGTCTCTTACCAATACTATTAACAATATGTTCGTATATTCCACCTAAAATAACTATTCAACGTTTATCAAAACAACCAATTATATCTTATTGGTCTAATCAATCACAATTTCGATTTAATTATAATAGTGCTTTTCTTCCATTACCTGATGGTAGTATTGCTCTTGTTGTTCGTGTACAAGATTTATTACCAAATGCTACATCAAATTATGATGTTGGTCCATCAAAATTAGCTATTGTACGTCAATTAAAAAATAGTCTTACTAAATATGAATATGTACATAGTGAACAGATTATCATTGATTCTGATGATCGTCCTTATCAAGTTGCAGGTGTTGAAGATCCTCGAATTACAATTGTAAATGGTACTTATTATTTATATTATACAGCAGTTTATTGGACTCCTTCACATGAATGGAGTGCACATGCTGCATTAGCTACTTGTCAATCAGGTAAAGATCCAACAAAAAAAGAAAATTGGATTTTACATCCAGCATTATTTCCTGAATTATCATGGAGTAAAGCAGCAACATTACTTATTCATAATGCTACACATCAATATGTTTTTTTTAATGAATCTAA
>CAJNOI010000425.1:39565-51903 GCA_905250115.1 Adineta steineri | reverse complement strand
TTAAAACAAACACAAGATTTAATTCATGAATTAACTAATGCAAAAAATGTTGAAACTTTTGATCAACTTATACCAAAAGCAAAAACAACATTATTCGAATATCAAACTTCATTTGAACAATTACAAAGATTAAGAAATCGATGTAACCGTTTGGTTCAAACAAATAAAACATCAGAAGCCGTGCAAAAGGTATACAATTAATCTTACAAAGGCACATTGTCATAATTATCGAAACACGATAGTTCCAACAGTGAATTGAAGTTGGAACTATTGAACATTTTATATGAGTTGAAGTCAGAGACGTCCATCGCAGTGCGGTAGGAATTTATACATAATCTCGACGTTAATATATGCTGCACGATAAAGCTTGAAGAATCTTATTGATTGGCAGGAGCTACTCTAGTTTAAACTGTTCACAGCCTTGAAAATCCAAAGATTATTTAAAATGCCATCGCGGCAACGGTGCGGTAGCATTTTTCTGACTATCGGCATGGTGCGGATCGCTTTCTTTGATTACCATCGCAGCGCGACAGGGTTAGATTCTCAGCCGCGATAGACATCTCTGTTATTGAGTCCTAGTAGTACTAAGAGGGGTCATTTTTGATTCCACACCGTCAAACTTTCATACAACAAGGATATTTTATTCTCTCGAATATTTTAAAAACACGATGTGGGATGAGTACACAGAGAATGCTAGATGCCTTTAAAACTCGAAAAAGGTCTGTTACCACTTATAGGGTTAATTATTGATAAATTACAAATAGGTAGCTTTCTATCATATGAAGTTAAAACAATTTCTACCACAATTTACACATTTATTTTCTTCTAGCTCAGTGAAGTTGATAGACTTCTCAATGAATTGACAAGTCATCGTGAAAATCTCGAACAACGTTTAGATTTAAGCCAAAAAATTCATTTTCAATTAAATGAATTTAATAAACAATATCTCTTCTATGAACAATGGTTTGAAAATATTCAACGAACAAATCAAATACTTTCTGAACAAACATTAACAATTGATGAAAAATTACAACGATATCATGATATACAAATTGAATTAGATAAACGTAAACAAATTCTTAATACATTAACACATGATTATCCTCAAATAATTCAACAAATATCTTCACCTATTCAACAATTACTTACAAATATTGAACGATTAAAAACAAGTATAACTCAAAAACAACAAGTAAAACTTTAAATCTAAATATTTTTTTTTGATGTTCTTTTTCTGTTCTATTTTTCTAGGAATATGAAAAACAAAATCATCAACAAAAAGATTATCGTAATCGTATTGAATCATTATATGAATGGCTTAAAAATATACATCGATATGAATCATTAAGTGATAAACGTGATCTAGATTCTCTTCAAAAAGAACAGAAACGTCTACTTGATAATCATCAATCTATCAATGGAAAAATTCATGATATTGATTTATTATTACAAAATATAAATAAGTTAGAATAAACTTGAAATTATTTATTTATATTTGATTTTTTTATTTTAGTTCAAATTTACCTAATGATACTCTACAAAAATTACAACAAGAAATGGAACATTTAAAAGAACGTTTTACTGAATCAGTTACAGAACTTGAATCTCGAACAATATTTATTAAAAAAACTATTAAAGTAAGCTGAGAAATATTTAATACGCATGTCTATCATTTTTTTTCTTCTCTCAATAGGATGTCGATGAACAACAACGTAAACATCGTAATTATCAAGAATCTTTTAATAAACTTACTTCACTTGTACAGCAAGATAGTGAAACATCGGATAGAGTGAGAAGAATTAATTCTTTAAAGATAATATTGAAACTATCTTTTGTAATTTAGTCAATTGAAGATGCATTAAAATCTCTTGATGAACAAATGGTAAAATTCGAGAATGAAAATGAAGAACGAGATCGACGTAAACGTGAACGTGAACGTGAATGGCATTTATTTATGGATGAAATAAGTTTATTACGTGATAAATTAACTACATTTAAACAAAGAAAAAATAATGGAAATGATTCTATTGAAGACCAACTTCATTTTATACGAGTAATTTTTTGATTTACAAAATTTTATTTCATTTTCCTATTTTCATATATAGAATCAAGAACAAGAATTAGATCAATATCAACAAGATTTATTTCATTTAAGACAATACGGACAAACAATGTCTATTGATGATGGTAATTCTATGCCATTACCATCAGAAATTCAACTTTTACAATCAATGATTACTTTCCTAAAAGATCAAGTATTTATTTTTCGAAAAATTTTCTTTCAAACTATTATTTTTCTTTAGTTTGAACAACGTCGTCAAGGATTAATTCAAACTGAACGTCGTCGAGATCTATATCTTAATGAATGTAAATTATATGAAGATACATATAATTCTGCAATGGAACGTCTTAATCATTCAATTCAAATAGCATCTACCAGTGATCAATATGCTCGTCAATTATCTGAATATAAAACTTATAATGAACAAATAAATTCAAAACGTCATGAGATAAATCTTTTATATGATCAATTAGATCAAGATACACGTACACGTTATATAAAACAACATCATCAATTAGAAAAACGTTCAAATGATTTACAAGATAAAATAATTCAACAAATAATACGTTCAGAATATTTATTACGATTATGGAAAGAATATGAAATAAGACTTGAAGATTTCAAAGATCTAATAGATGATATAGAAAAAAAATTATCGTCAATAAAACGTTTATGGTCATTTGAACAAATCGAAACAGCTTTTGTTCTTTATAAAGATTTTAAACAACATTTAGTAATTATTGAACCAGAATTATTACATCTTAATGATGAAATACAAACTCTTTGTAAAGAATTAAATGTTATCTCATTACAAAATGATATTACACATGTGAAAGATAATTTTAATAGAATAGCTATAGATATAAAAGACAAATTTGATAGTCACAAAAGTGCAATTGTAATCGCTAATGATATAAAACGTAATTTAAATAATTTTGAAGAAATATTAAATCAATGTTCAATTGAATCTCAAACGACAATACATGATGGAGATGTTACTGAAATGAAAAATCAGTTAGACAAAATGATAGTAAATATATATATTCGATTTATTATTTTTAAAAATCTATTCCATCTTTTTAGGATGTGGAAAAACGTCTTGATAATATTGCAGATATTTATTCAAATACAATTACATTAGTTAAACGTTTAACAAGTTATAATTTATATGATCTACAATCAGTAGAAGAAATATTGAAAAATTTCCATCAAAATTGGAAATCCATTAAAGTAAAATATAATTTTTATAAAAACAAAAATCGATTTTTTATTTTATAGACAATCGTTTTACGAAATGAAAATATTCTACATGAAAATATTATCAATAATTTACCATCAAGACAAGCTTGTAAAGCAATTGTTTCATTTATGGAAACAATAAAACGTTTATTGGATGAAGATCATGGTGCACCAGTTAATAATAAAGAAACTTTAGAAAAATTACTCAAACGATATCGAGTAAATTTTATTTTTTTTTGTAAACATATTTCAATTGTTTTTTTTTTGTAAAGGATATGCATGTGGATGTACTTAATCATCAAATGGTTATTGATATTCTCAATGAATCATTTCAACAAGAATCAAATGTAGATCTAACAAGTATTGATTATATGGAGCAAATAAAACAAATTAATATTGATTGGATTAAAATAAAATCATTGATTTCTACTCGAATCGATGTAAGAATAGAAAAGTGATTTTATTTATATATTTTGCTTTGTTTTGAACAGAATTTAGAACAATTGAATGATCAATTCAATGAATTTGATCAAACAGTTCGTACATTATCGGATTGGTTTCAAGAACAAACATCTGATCTTGAATTTATGCGATCGAGAAATATGGAAGCTGGTATTAAAGATAATTTACGGCGATGCAATGTAAATCATAGATTTTTTTCTTTGCTATAAATATTTTCATTCTTTTTAAATATTAATCAGGAACTTGAATATCAATTATCATCTAAACAACAAGTACTTACATCATTAAAATCGTATGGTAATCGAATGTCATCTTCATCATCAACATTTCGTATATCTGATCAAGATGGTACAATACAAAATTTACGTCATTTAATTGATCATTTATCACCATCCATTGAACAATTAAAATTAAAATCGAAATCTGTTCTATCAGATTGGCAAGACTATAATCGTAATTTACTTCAAATAGAAAAAATTTTAAGTGAAGCTGAAGCAGAAGTTGATCGTGTAGAAACAAGTGCAGTAAATGTTGAAACTTATGAAATGAGTACAAGAAAAGCTCAAGTAATTTTTTTTCAAAATTTTCTGATCACTTTTAAAAATATTAATTTTTTTTAGGAACATTTACAAATCATAGAATTACATCGACATGAATTAGAACAAATCACTTCTCAAGGTCGTCAATTATCCGGTCATTGTGATGATCAAACATCAATAAAAATTAATGAAATAACTCAACGTATTCAACAACAATGGACAACAGTTGAACAACGTTTAAATGAAATAACTAAATCAGCACGAGAAGTCGTTGATAATTGGAGACAATTTAATAGTTCATATGTTAATTTACTTGATCGATTGAGTGAACTCGAAGGTCGATGGTATACAATTCAACGAGAAAAATTTACATTGGATGTAGAATCACTTTTAGAAAAAGCTAAGGTAAGTAAGAGAAAAATTATGCAAGTACGATGTTTTTTTGACCTCTCCCCTCCTCATGGTCACTCAACAGACATCAGATTCGAAGTCCGCGCATTGAAATACCTCTAGAAATGTCTTTCTCGGAAAATCGGTTTTCGATGTTTTTTTTTGACCCTGCGAACAGACAAGCAATCAATTAGAAAATCATATGTCTTCATTTAGGATTTTCAACAACGTATTCAACAACTCAATAGCGAAATAACAAAACTTCATGAATATTCGTTAAAATTAAATAAACATTTACCTCCAATTGCTGTTAAAAAAATAGATACACAATATTCTGTTATTAAAAATCAATATTCTGAATTATGTTCATTTCAAGATAAACTTTTAACTGATTGTAATGAATTAAAACAACGTGAGAAGGTTTATTTCGAATATATAAATGATTTAACACAAATAATTAATCAAATTCAAACAACACTTAAATCTCAACAAATCAATGATGAAAATGAAACAAATAATCTTAAACAACTTCATGAACTTCATACATTACTTGAATCAAAACATGATTTAATTGAACGTTTAAATTCAAATGAATATTTATCCTATTTTAAACGTGCGAAACATTTTCATGAAATAATGATTGAATATTCTCATACAAATGAATCAATTAAAAATCGTATAAAACAACTTGAAGGTAATCAATATAATAAACTTAATTTTGATAAACGTTGTCAAAAATGGAATGAATATATTCAAGCTATTGAACAAAATTCATCTGTTGTACAAGATAATTTACATACAAATTATCATGGTTTATTAGAAATTGATACGAATTTATCGAATATAATCAATGATTTTAATCAACGACAACATGAATTAATACAATTAGTTAATGAAGGTAAACAATTAATTGAAAATAATTTTATTATTGATCAACAAACATTTATTAAACTTGAACAACGTTGGCAAACAATAATGAAAACAATTTTAACTAAACAAGAAAATGTTAAAAATCTTATTAAATTATGGTTATCATATCAAAATTATTTAGATAATTATTATCATTTATTTAAAATCAAATATGAATATGAACAAGAACAATTACAAAAACCAACTATTGTATTAATTAATCAAATAGAACAAGGGACTTATCGAAGTGGATTAGAAAATGATGAATTAAAAGATTTATTAGATAAAATTTATGAAATCAATCGAAAACTTCGAATACATTCAGATATGAATACACAAATAATATTAGAAAAAGAATGGAATGATTTACAAAAATCAGCTAATGAAATTAATATGAATATTAAACAAAGATCAGATATACTTTTAACAGTAAGAAATTTGACTTCTATGAATTAATTCAATATTTTTCTATTTGATTCAATTCATAAAAAAACCAATTCTTTTATTCTAGTATCGAAAAAATTCTGAAAAGGAGAAGGTAATCGGATATATAGATTCAATTCTCGCATGATTAGTTGAGATTAGAAAAATATATAAATTATTTATTTTCAGCTCATATACACAAGATATCTTTAGACAGATATCGACGTTTGTGCATGTTCATTGATTTGCTGTTTTTGTTCTATTCTTCTGAAAATACATTATCTTTTCTCTTTTTTTAGCTTTCTTTGCTTATTCTAGGGATTCTCATTCAGATAGAAATGTCATTTTATAAGAATAAAAACTAGATATAAAACAGATATATTTTATTTGTATTATTTTTCGTTTAATTAGTTACTTCTTCGTTATAATGAAGTTGATCGAACATTGGATAATTTGAATATTTTAATAAAATCAATTCGTACACTTCAACAACAACCAACTGATGAACTTGATCAATTTATTTTACAATGTCAAGTAAATGAAACCTTAAAATTGGAGAAAGAAAAAAGAAATTAAAATGAACTAATCTATTTAGAATAAAGATCATGAACTTAGTCAACATCGATATGAATTACAACGTATACGACAAACAATAACAGAAGTAATTCGATTGATTTTCTATAATTCAAGGTAACGATTTTAATTAAAACTTTTTCTTTTTACAGATTTCTCCTGACTTACATTCTGATGACATACGTCAATTAATGCAAAAACTGAAGTAAGAAATAAAAAGAATGAAGCTATCGTGAATTCATTTTATATTTAGTTTACTTGAAATTCAATGGACTGATGCTGAACATGTTCTAACAACATTAATTGACGGTTTAACTAAAAAACGTTCAGAATTTCATGAATTTGAATGTAAATTTAAACGTCTTTATGAATGGTTAGAAAATTTTTGTAATCGAGAAATGAATTATCGTATTGATGGTTTAACACTTGAAGCAAGTCTTGATATATTAAAAAATGAAATACGAAATTTAATTTCTGATAAACGACGAAATGTAACTGATTTAATAATATCATCACGTGTTTTACAAACATATTCAATTGATCAAATGCGATTACAAACAATTAAGCAACAAACTGATCAATTAGAACAATTACTTAATAAAACGGAAGAACACATTGAAAAAAGGTTTCTATTTTTTTGAACAAAAAATATCAGTTCATTTTTTAATTTAGGATTAAAAAAACGGAAACAATCTTAACAATGTTACATGATTTTGAACAAGATTTAGAAAATCTTCGGACATGGATGGATACAATCGAAACAAATCTACAAAAACCATTCTCATTAAATACATTCAATACAAATGAATTATATAATTATCAACAATTAATTCTTGTATGTTACAAAATTTTCTTTACAAAAAAAATAAATCTTATTTTTAGGCAATTGAAAATGATATGGATAATCATAATACAATAATTAATAATGTTCTTGCACTTGGACAGAATTTATTGAATGAAAGTGATATTCGTCCACGAAATATTGATACAATACCACGAACAATTCATTCCATTGAGCAACGATGGATATCATTGAAAGATTTAATAAGAAAAAGAAAACTTGAGTAAGAAAATTTCATTTCGATTTTCTGATAAAATAAATTTTTGAATAAATAATAGATTAGAGACTATCAATGTATCATGGAAAGATACTGATGATGGAATAAAACGTGTATCGAAAATGATTACTGATCATGAAAGATTTGTTAGTGAAATTCGAAGAACAAGTGGAGAAGGTGTACAAGGAATTAAAAATGAATATAAAAGTCTTGAGGTTTGATATAAATAATATCATTTATTAAAATAATCTATTTGAATTTTTTTTAAGAATTTCAAACGTACATTAGATGATGATGGAAAAGATCTTCAACAAATAATAGATTATTTTTCTGAATCCATTCGTGTTCATCCAATAGCTGATACTTCAAATGAAATTCGAATAAAACTTAAAGAACTTAATAATCGTTGGACTACATTAAATGAAACAGTGCATGAAACATTAAAAAATGTATATATATTTATTTTTCTTGCATTTATTTATTTATTTTCATTTGTTATAGCTTAAATATATGTTAAGTATTCATGGTGATTTTCAATTAACACAAGATTCTTTAGCACTTTGGTTAACTGATCTTGATGTAGTTTTAACGAATCTTGAACATTTATCAGAAGCATCATCGAAAGAAAAAATTCGACAATTAAATGTAAAGTTTCAAGTCAATCTAAATTTAAATATATACTGTATATTTAATTAGGAAATGGATGAAGAAATTCGAGAAAAACAAACAAAAATTGAATATGTTCGAACATGTGCAAATTATTTACTTGGTAAAACAATTGATGCACGAGGTTTAACAATAAATATGAATGAATTAACAAAATTTTGTCAACAATTAAAAGATTTAACCAAACGTATTAGTAAACTTAAGAAGAAATTAACTAAATCAAAAGCTCATACTTCACCATCTTCAAGATCTCGTTCTCCACAACGTTTACTTCGTTCACGAGATCGATTATTTCATTCATACAATCAAATAGAATGGGGAGATCGATATGAACGTGCTCAAAATTTATTTTCTGATTTTGAAGATATTCTTTTACAAATTAATGGAGATTTTCTTGCTAAAGAAGAAATAATTCGTTCAGAAATACCACGTGGTGTTCATATTGAAGATTTATCTAATGAATTTACTTATGTAAAATCATAAAGAATATAGAATATAATATTCACACTATTTCTTGTATTTTAGACTCGAATATTAACAACAACACGTCGAAAAATCGATGCATTACGTGAATTAATAAAACATATTGAAAAAGAATTAAATCCTCTATTAGTTGATGATCTTAATAATGATCCAGTAGTTATCGGTAAGATTTATCGATCGTTTTTTTTTTGTCTTTATTGATATTAATTATTTTTATATAGATATTATGGAAAAATGGAAACGTTTAGAAACATTAGCTCATGATAAAGATGAACGATTAAAAGAAAATCGTAAACAATGGAAACATTTTCAACGGCAATTAGAAGATCTTGAACTTGCTACTCAACAATTAACAAATCTTAATTATTCAGGTATATTAAATGAATATTTTTCATATGGAAATTTATTTTTTGTTTTTTTAGTACCTCGTACTGTTTATTCCAAAGCAGATGTACACCGTGAACAAGTTCATCGATTAGGTTTGTAAATAAAACAAAAATATGTATATGTTTAATTTGAAAAAATTCTTTAGATGAATTACAAACATTATTTCAAACTATTAGAAATATAGCGGATCAATTTAGTGATAATACAAGTGAATGGTTACTTATTGAACATCGTCTTCAATCAATAAAAGAAAGTTTTGACCTTTTATCACTTAAAACAAATCGTGAACATCGAGAAATTAAAGTAAAAAATTTCTATGATGTATTAAATAAATCCAAAATAAATTTTTCTATTAGACAACTCTTGTTCAAGCTGAAGATATAAAACGTGAAATATTAGGAATAACTTCTCAATTAGATCATCTTGAATCATTGAATCATTCACTGGAACCCGTTGATGAAAATGAATTACATATAAGTATAAATCGTACAAAACTTCATCGTTTTATTCGTATTCATGATGATCTTGATATTCTGAATGAACGGTTAATTTCTCTAAATGAACGCTCTGTATGTCTACTATCTGGTGATCATTTACGTATAAAAAATGATTTAAAATTAATAACCGATCGTTTAAATTCAATAAAACGAATTGTGAAAATTTACCTTGAACGTTTAGAAAAATTCTTAGCAAAACATGAATTCCATGAAAATATTTTATTAACAAATCATTCAACACTTAGATCTTCAAATAGCAATCTTCAGGTAAATAGGAAAATAGAAATACAAATAAATATTCATTAATCTTTATTTTTAGCGTGTTTATCAATGATTATTTATTATGTTTGTTTTTTTTATAATGTCAATTAACAGTGAAGATAAAGCTTTATATTCTTTCGAAAAAAAAATCTATGGCACATTTTATAACATTTAATTATGTGAATTTTGTTTCTTCCACATTTTCTTTTCTTTTCTTTTCTTGCATGAGTATGCTTGTCTTTTATATGTATAAGAATATAAAATAGTTTTGAAAATATTTGATCTATCTAAATTACTATTCTATTTGTTTTTTTACGTATATTAATTATTACTAAGAAAAAAATAAATATTTGTAAATGATAAATATATATTTGAAAGTAGACATTTAGAGTCCATTGCAAGCATGCAACCATTTTTAAAGTGAGTGTGAGTGTGGGTGTTGGTATCGTATTCATCTTACACCCACACACATATACCCCTCTAATTATTAAAAGAATAAGAATATGATCTTTTTCATGAAATATTATTTAATAATATAATTTTTTAGAATATCTTTATACGAGTCAACTGCAATTTTTTGTTCTTATTGATCAATTTGCTTGTATGTAGAATGAAGTTAACGATTTATTTTGAGAATCCGAAATACTATAATCTAACTAATCTAGTATTAGATAATTTTTGTAATTATTTTGAAGATTGATTTATTTACGAAGAAGTTTTTATTGTATTATCAAATGATCAAGTTAGAAAATTTGCTCAAGTTGATGAATATAGTAATAAATTTGAAAGGAAATATACTTATCTAATTAAAGTAAAATATTTCAATCAATTTATTTTACAAATAATAATTTTCTTTAGAAATGACTATTTGCACCCAGATAGATATAATGAATTAATTAGTCAATATTAAGTTATATCATAGTTTTACTTTATTAACTCTTTACTACATTAAAAGAACGTATTTATTATGTATTACATTTACGGATATGAGAAAAAAAACTTTATTTAAATAAAAAGCAGTTAGTTTACAAACGGTTTTTTCACTATATTTCATCGAAGTGTTCAAAATTCTCTCAGTTATCAGATTACTTACCAGAAAAAGAATCTTTATCGTGTTCCTTTTTCTGAGTAAAGTAGAGAAAATATTTTTTCAAAAGATATGAATAGATTTTTTACCTAAAAAAATACTATATGAATATAAAAGAATTTAATTATTCTTTTATGTAGAGATATATATGCCGCATCGAATGGTAGAAAAATGATAAAGCAGCTAGCGAAGTCAAAACCGACTTCAGTTAAGTTAAAAATATTCATGTAATTTCAATATAAACAAGAAAAACAACAATTTTTGTGTCACTCGCTCGCATACTGGTTACTTTTTCGTTCTGTCACTTAATAAACGTTGGCTATTGAAAACAATTCGTGCTGTCTAGATGAAACGAAACGAGAAAAGAACGTTTATGTAGATATTTTATCTTTTGTATAGCATACCTAAGTAAAACGCCGAGCAATGTGATTATAGATGAATTCCTAGGGTGGGCATGGGTGTGGGGTGAGTGTGGATATATGTGGGTATTATTTCCATCTCACATCTGCACCCACACCCTTAATAAAGATTAAGTTATTTAAATGAACCATTAACCTAAGTTATTTATACAAAAAACAGATAATTATTTTCTCTTTTTTCATATTCAATCTTGCATGTACATTGCATTGAAAGATGAGGACAAAAAAATTACTAATATGAACAATGGGTCACCATATTTTGTAACCTTGTCTACAAAATCTTCATTCAAACTATTTTTCTATCATTTATTAAAAGTTAAAAATATGGACTTATTTTTATAAACTATTGTTTTTGAATAAACAGTAAGTGAGACATAGAACATATCAGTGTTAGCAATCAAAATTTCTTCGAAAATATGTTTTGTATTAAAACAATAATAATGGTTCAATACAAGAAGTACTCCGTTTGCCTAGTTCTATTCTTCTTAATGTTTTGATGTTAACTCCCATGATTGACTATTTTCTTTTTTTATTTCTATTAAAACGTTTCTTTTCAAATCGAAGTGAATCAAACACGACAAAGAAATCAAATAAAAGACCAAAAAGAATTTTATAATGCGCGATGTATGTGCATCTAATGATAAGCGACAAAGCAAAGTAGAAATTTCATGTATCAATAATTAAAAAGAATACAGGAATGTAAATGAAAAGTTTAAGGCTTCCCCCCCCCCTCCGAAACCGATTTTCCATACGGTGCATGCAATCTTCACGAAACTTTCTACAGATACTCGACCCATGGAGGTACAATTGTAAAAAAAATTTCAAGGCTCTAGCCCTTTCCGTTCGGGAGATATACAGGTACCAAGGGGCAAAATGGGGGTCC
>CAJNOI010000425.1:0-37774 GCA_905250115.1 Adineta steineri | reverse complement strand
TTTTTTGCATTAGTTAATTCATGAATTAAATCTTGTGTTTGTTTTAAACATTTTTCATAAATTTGATTTATGTGATTATATGATTCTGAAAGATTTTTTATTTCTTCCATATTTTCTTCTTCAGTTAAAATATTTTGTTCGAGTTCTGTCCAGCGACGTGTTATTTCATTTAGACGACGTCTTACACGTTCACGTTCATTTGTATCAGTTATTTGTGATGATAAACCAGATGAAAGTAATTGTAAACGATCAATTAATGAACGATGTGTTTGCAATTCATTCGTTAAATCCTTTTAAGAAGAAAAAATAAATAAAAAAACTTATTTTAGATATATTTTTATACTTTTAAAAGATTTAAATTTTGTTGAAGATCACTTCCATGTGTTTGCTGTGATTTCATTTCAATTGTTTGAATAATTTTTGTAATATTTTCAATAATATTCTCATATTCATCACGTGTTGTATTATAAACTTGAATTTCTATTTGTTTTTCATCAAGACGAGATCTTAATTCAGTCATATCTTCAGTAACACGTGTAATCATTTTATCTAAATCATCAGATATATTTCCATGAGTATGTTTATAATTATTTAATGATTGCTCAAATAATTGAAAATTTGTTGTTAAATCATCATTGATTTTCTAGAAAGAAGAAATAGAATTTAAAGAGAATTCAGAAAAAATAAAATAAATTAAACTTGAAGTTTTTGATTAGCTTCATTATTAATTGTTGGGCGTAATTCAATAAGTTGAACTTTAGTTCGTTGAATAATCGATAAAATTGAACGAGCATGCTGACGAAGTTTTTCTTCTTCTTGAACTTGTCCATCAAGATTTTCGATTGTTTTCGTTGTTTCAAATTTTAAACTAAAATACGGAAAAAAAATAATTAATTTTTTTATTGAAATTAAATTACCTTTGAAGATTAGATAAAGTTTCTTCATATTTCTTATCTAATGAATGAATTATTTGTTGATCATATTTTTTTTCCGTTAATGTTGTTATTAATTCAGGTACTTCAGATAAATGGGATGTTTCCAAATCAACATCTTTGATAAAACTCTTTAATAAAAAAATAATACGTTATTATTTCATAATTATTGATTATATCATTCGTATTTGTTCTCTAGCTTCAATCATAAGAATAGGATTTTCAGAAATAAGGATGACTAATTTTGGTAAAACCTAACTTTCAAGTATTTTTTGCCATTTTTATGTTATACAGTTCATAAAGGGTGTGAGTGTGTATATCTATTTCGAATATCAAGAATCGTGTTTAGACTATATTTTCGTCGTTTCTTGTATCCTGTAAGGAATGAAAAACCACACATTAATAAAAGTATGAAGTGAAAGGACAAGTCCGAAAGAGATGATTACACCACAAAGATGGGATACATGTACGATAAAAGGACAAGTGATTTCTAAGTGCAAAACAAAGAGTAGATAACAGATTGTTGCAGTAACCTAGTTTTAAATTTATTTAAACAAAATTTCGATTTTTCAAATTTACTTATTTTCTCAATAATTAGTTTACCTTCATTTCCATTGATCGTCTAGATAAATCAATACTAATATAAGCACTATCAGCACTTTGATTCAATTCTTGTTGTTTTCTATTGATAAATATTTTAATTTTATTCAATGTTTTTTCAATACGTTCTCGAATTGCTTCATTTTCCTAAAAAAGAATCAATTTCTTTTTTCTCACATTTCCGAATCCAACAAGCAAGCAGCTGATTATTTGATTAGATATGATTAGCAGTGATTAATAGTGGTTAGATGTGATTAGGTGTGATTAGCGGATTCCTAATGTGTTGTTTTAATCACATGTATTTTTACGTACTTCATAAGATTTTCTTGCTCGATCGAGACTATCTCGAATACTTTCAACTGAACTAGCCATGTCCTTTAATTCTCGATCAATATCTGTTGAACTTGATACATCTAATGATTTCTTCAGATCTCTTCCAAGATATTGTAAAGCTGAAAATGTTGTATCAATTTCTGTAACAAGTGTTTCGGCACTCTTAATAAAAAAAACATCATCATCAATTATTTCAATATTCAATCGTTAATTTTACATCAGGTGCTTTTTCAATCATATGTAAAAGTCGATCAGTATCTGATTGTAAATGAACAATACTTGAATTAAATCTATCTGATTTTAAACGAATTTCATCTAATTCTTTACGACGTTGATGAATACGAGTTTCTAAAAGAATATTTTTTCTTAATCGAATAAATTTTATTCAGTTTTTATTTACCAAGATCTTCAATAGTTTGATGAAAATTTCTCAATTGACTATCACATAAATCTTTTGCATTGGTTCGTAAATGTAATCGAAATATATCGACTAATTTATGTGCTTCAACTAAACGATTTGTTTGTTCATTACATATTTGTTCAAAAGTCTAAATATGTAAATGAATTTAATAAATAATCAATTTAAAAAAATCATACATTTAATTCACGTTCATGTTCATCAAGTCGATTACGATCATATCCATCAAAAAATGGTGCTAATTTAAAATCAGTATCACTAAAAAACAACAAATTATTTTATTTTATTCTTAAATAAATCTTTACCAAATTATAGTTTTAACATCATTTGTTAGTTTTATATATTCAGTCATCTGTTGTTGAGTTTCATCAAGAATATCACGTCGATTTTTCAAATGTGTCTATTAGAAAATAATGAAAATGAAGATTCTTTCTCTGATAGTTGGTTAGAGAAAAATTTACTTTAACTTGATGTTTAAGTTCTTCAAGAGTATTTAATCTTTCATGAATTTCTTTATCGTTTAAATTATTTATTTTTAATTCATCATTAAATAATTGATTGAATCTTATTAAACGTTGATCAATCGATGCATCAAGTTGCTACAAAAAGAAAATTTCAGAGTAAAAATTTTTTTCCTTCAGGTAAAGATAAAATTTACGAGAATAGAATCTTGAATATCATTAAGATTATTTAATGATAAATTAAGATCAAGTGGTTGAGTTAAATCATGAATAAGTCTTTGAAACCAATCATTAATTGTAATTAATTCTTCATTAAGTTTCGTTTGTGTTTTAATCATACGTTCATGTTCACCACGTGCTTGTTGACAAGTTTTTACAAGTGACTGAAGACGTTCTTGACGAATTTGAATTGTATGCTGTAATTGTTCATATTGATAACGTGGAAGTTCATTTTTTAAACGTTCACTCAATTGAATTAGTTTACTTAATTCATGTTCACCTTGTTGTAAACGATCAGAAACAGTCTAAAATGGATTGACAAAAAACGATTCAGTTTAGTTTAGGACAAGTAATTTTAGTGGGAATCTAACCTGATAGGAAATATCTTTATCTTGCTGTTGTTGTTGTGCTGATTTTAATTCATCAGATGAAATTTGTAAATATATTTCGAATTCTTTTTCGATATGATGAAAATCAGATTCTGTTTGTAAAACTCTTTCAGTTCGTTCTAATTCGTTATGAATTTGTCCTTCAAGATTTTTTAAATTTCCATTTAATTCACCACCAATACGGAAATCAATTCGATGTCCTTTACTAGTTAATAAACGTTGAATACGAATTAATTCTTTTAAACGATTATTTGTATCATCAAGACGTTCTAATACTTGTTTATATTGTTCTAAACGATTTTCATTTGATATAAACTTATCGTTATTGTCTGATGATTGTTGTTTTATTTGTAGAAAATCATTTCGTAATTGTTGATAAAGATCTTGAACATGTTCAATTTGATTATCGAATTCATTTCGTTCATCTGAAACAAAACAACAAATAAGAAATAATAATCAATAGAAAATAAACATACGATTAGCTTCATCAAGTAAATTAAGACGTTCAGTAAGATTATCAAATAAACGATTGTATTTTTCTTTGAGTAATGTAAATTTTTCATGTAATGTTATTCGATCAGTATCATTTAATGTTGAAGAAACAATCGTATAAACACGTGTTAAATCTTCGAATTCATTAGTACGATCTCTTGCTGATTGAAGTAATAACTAAAAAAAAATGAATCGAACATTAAATTTAACTATTTCTAATAAGAATTAAAACAAAAGCTTTTGTTTCAATTAACTGTTCGTTACTTGATGAGAATGCATCCTATTCCGCAATGTTGAACATTGGAGGAATCAGTTTCGCACCGGAATCGATTCCGGGAACTCGATCGACACCCATTATAAGAGACCCAGTCGAGTTCGACCGATTCCGGGATTCCGAGAGTTGACGGAACTCGTTCCTGAAATGTTCAACATTGCGGAATAGGATGACTGCTCTACTTGATGTGTCAACTAGAACTGTGTCTATCAAGGATTTCTTTGACGACATTGCTAGATTTCGTATAGAAACTAATTCTTACTTGGATACTTTTGTGTTTTTCTTTAAGACCATTGGTATTTTGTTGAAGATCATTCGCGAGATGATCTTTAACTTGTTGTTCCGTATTTTTAATCCATTCGTTAAATTGATTCATAATTCTATCGAATTCTCGTCTTTGTTCATTAGCACCATTTAATTGTCGATTACGATTATGAATTGATTCTTCCAAATTGTTTAATTTACGAGATAATTCTATTTAAAATATAATATAAAAATTGAAATTTATTTTAATTTTATATATATATATATACCATCGATATGAAGATCAAGATTATTTTCACCTTCACGTGAATAACCTTGTTTAATTTCATGACTTAATTTAATTATATTTTCTAATGATGCTCGTTGAGAGCTTAATTCATTTAATGTATCCTAAATAAAATGAAATTGAGTTTTATTTTTGAGAAAAGATTTTTTCTAATTTAATTTTACATCAAATTTCTTTTGAATTCGCTCAATTTCGTTGATTTTCAATGGAATCATTTGATCAAATGAGAATAAACGTTGTTTATCTTCATACCAATGAGTAACACGTTGAGAGGCTTGATCAAATTCTTGTCGTTGATGTACTAAGACATTTAAACGTTCTTTACGTTTTTCAATTTGTTCTTGTAATTGTTCAAGTTCAGTCTGAGATATTAATATTATTATAAAAAAAATCAAAAATTATATTTTTTACTTCAATTTTATGAATCACTGTTTCTGCTTTTTCTCGTTGTTGATCATTTAAATCAGGTGCTAATATTTTATATTTATTACGTAATGTATTAAGATGAGCTTCTTCACTTTGAATATCTCGATTTAAATTCTAAATGTTAGGTGTTAACACGTTCAATATGATCATAATAAAAAAAAACAAGGACATCTTTCAAATTTTAAATTGAAGAATTTTATTTTCGCCTATTCATGTTCTATGCCCATATATAATATGTGTGTATATTGTGCAAATACTTAAATAAATTAAATATCAATTAGCGTGAGCGTGTGGGTAAGAAGCTAGCATGTGCTATTATTACATACGATTAGTTGGAAGTACAAAATCGAAATTGTTAAGCTAAGATCTAAAATAAGAGACAGAGAAAGAAAAGAAAAGAAGATGAAAAAAGGAGTATTGTATAAGTTATTCAACAGACACACAGATTATTAGAGATTTGTTTCTAAGAAAAATAAAAACCATTCGATTTATGTGCAAATTTTCATATTCATAAAAAACACGGGCATTGAATGAGAATCGGCAATTTGAAAATATTTAATTTGAAAAATTTTTCGAGTATCTTTTATACAAAACTTACATCAATTATTCCCATATCATCAATTGTAACATCTATTAAACGTGTTTGTAATGTCTGTTGAAATGCATCAATATTTCGAATAAATTCTTGAAGATTTTCTTCAAAATTTTCATATTTTATTTGATGTTCAATTGTTATATTTTCAATATGATTTAAACGTTGTTTAATATCAGCTATTTGATTTTCAACCGAACTAAATTCAAACAAAAAAAAGAAGTCTATTAATTGATATAAAAAAAAGTCATATTAACCGAATATGACTTGTATATTCATTTCGATCAATATCATTTAAATTTGGATTAAGTTCATTTAAAGCTTCTAAACATATATTCAATTGGGTTTCTTCATGATTGATTATTTCAATGAATTCCTAAAAGAAAACAAGTTGTTTATAAAAAAAGATCAATGCTTTTATTTACTTGAAATTCGCTAATGTTATTAGTTGATAAACGATAATGTTCAAGATTAATTCGAAGCGTTTTTATATTTTGACTAATTAGTAAAACATTTTCATCGAGTATTTGAGCAGAAGATTGAATTTGTTCACGATCAGTAATTAATTTATTTATATTTTCTTGTGTATTTTGTAAATATGTTAATAATTGTAAATGGTTTTGTTTGAATATAGGATCATTATTTAATATTAAATCAATTTGTTCTATTTGAGATAGTTTTAATTGTATTTCATTTGACATATCTTTTAATCGATTTAATGTTTGATCATATTGAATGGAAATAGGTTCGATTGAAATAGTTGTTAAATTTTTCATAATATTAATAAGCCAAGTAAGTGTAGATTCAAGTAATTCAGTTTGACTTTGTTTTTCAAGAAGAACTGGACGAGTATTATCTAGATGATGTTGATTCTAAAGATATAAGAATAATACAAAAAACAATTATTTATTTTAGAGATAATTAAGTAATATTATTACTCGATTAGAAACAGTTTCTAAATGTTGTTGAATATTATTTAAGGTAGATATATGTTGATTATCGACATCTAATTTCATCGAACTAACTTTTTGACGAATAGTTTCGAGATGTGTATTTAATTCCTGAAATGAATTAAAATTGATTTTTATAGGAATGCGAAAATTCACAGAAAAAGTAATAGATAGTTGACTGATTCTACTGCAATCTAAGAGAATAATATTAATTTTTTGAATTGATTTACTTCATATGTTTGATCAAGTACTTGTACATTATCTAGTTCATTGGTTTGATTAACAACATGTTCTAAATTTAGTAATTGTTTTTGAAGATTTTCAATCATTTCACCTTGCTCTTGTCGTATTGCTACAGAAGTTTCATAGTCATTCTAAAATATAGCAAGACAATATGAAATATCAAATTATAGAATAAATAAAATTACATCGGTTTGTTTCATTGTAAATTCAAATGTCTGACGATTTTGTTCGTTTGATTCAAGTATTGATTGAATTGAGTGACATAATTGTGTGTATTGAGAATAATCTTGAAGTAAACGATGACCTATCGATGATGTTGAATCAAAAGATTTGAATATTATTTCGGATGAATGTTTTATTTTCTATAGAAAAAAAAAGATAAAAATCTAAATAGAATCAAATTTTAATAGACTAACCGTATAATCTTCATCGGATATGGATCGATTAGGTTGCTCAAAAAGAGACATTGCATTTGTTTGGGTTTGTGTTATTTCATTTAGGAATTGTGTATATTGGGAAAGAAGAGATTCTCGTTGATCAATCTCATTCTAAAATAGACATTAAATGATATCAGAAGAGAAAAATGTAGAAAAACGTTCAAGAAGATATTTTCATTGAAAATAGAAGAGATCGATAACTCCGGCTTTTTTCGTACAACTACATCGGAATAGTATTAGATGGAAAATAAAGTTTCAGTTATGTATAAATGCAACATATGAGAGCAATCTATAATTCCGAGTTGCCTATCTCTGGAAAATAGTCTATTTTAAGAGTTCGAAATCCTTTTCTTGGTTGAATTCTTATTAACATTGGAATAAGTAAAAGAGTATCATCATATATGAAACATATGAGTAGTGCTAATAGTAATGATTCATCTGAGAACATCAATGGTATCGCAATTAATGAAAACCAAAACCACCACGCCATCGTTTTCCATAAGCTCGTAACCTAGCGAAGGATATGTAAACGTTTTTATATATCATTTATAACGCTCGGAAAGATCATTCTAGGTTGTATATTTTCTAAATATATTTAAAAAACTTACAAGAATGTCGGATTTGAATTGTTCATTATTATGACTTAATTGTTCAATTTTGTTTTCATTGATTTGTATTTCTTTTGTTGTATCTTTCAATGTTTCAATCATAGAATCTGTTTTTGTTTGATTTTCTTTTTGTAATGTTTTTAATATTTCGATTTGTTGATTTAAATGATCAGGTAAAATATTTTGATTATTATCAATAAATTGTTGGAAAAAAATTCGTTGATCGTTTATTGTATATTCAATTTCTTGATAACTATTATCAAATTTCTTTCTATTCATTTGTACTTGTTTTAATGTATTTATTGTTTCAATATAAGATAAATCACAAGATTTTAATTGTTTATGACAATCTTCAATAAGTTTAGTAATAATTTGATTATCTTCATCAGTATTTATTGTTATTAATTGATTTTGTAAAATTTCAATTGATTTTAAAAGAGTATAACCATCTTGCATTGTATCATATTCATTCTAAAATGAGAAAATAAGAAAAAAAAGAATTATGAAATATATTTACTTGAATTTGTCGAAGTTTTGTTTCAAGAATTTGAGTATCAGTTTCATTTATTAATTGAGATAAATTCGAAAATGAATTTTGTTTTAATTCAATCCAATATTTTAATTGATTAAGAAGAACATTACATTCTTCTTTTTTCATATGGATTTTATTGAGATATTCCGATGTTTCCTAAAAAATTAAATAGAAACTAATTTTTTATATTATAAAATTTTACTTGAATAAGTCGTGAAACACGTTGTATACGAAGTTGAATATCTTTTATTTGTGTTTGTGATTGTGGAATAGAATAATTTTCCTCTAAATTTTGAGATTCACTATTAACATTATTAAATATTGTTTCAGTAATATCGAATACAATTTTAACTTCCTAAAAAAGTTAAAAATAAATATATTCTTAAACGAAAAAGTTTTCTTTGAAAAAAATACTTGTAATTTTTGTTCAAGTTGATGTTCTTTCATTATTGTTGTATTTACTAATTGATTTTCACAATTATCTAAATCTTCAGCAATCGTATGTAGTTTATTTTGAAGGAGATTTTGTTCGGATAGACCTTGTTGAAGATATTCAGTATGTTTTTTAATATTTAATACAATAGTTTCAATTTGTTCTTTTATTTGATTTAATCGATTTGTATATTGACGATGTAAACCTGTATCTTGAAATTGTTCGATAGTTGTTTCAAGTTCATTTTTTAAATGATCAAGAGTTTGAAAATAATTATTTGAGAGTTTTTCGTAGGTTTCTAATGTATCAGGAATTAATAAAGAAGTAAATGTTGGATGACGATGTAATTCATTTTGAAGAGTTTCAGTTAATTGATCAACTTTCATTTGAATTGATTTTGTTTCATTTTCTTTATCCAGAATAGAATCAATCTCTTCTTTCAAGGAAACTATGTCTTCATGTAATTCTTCAATACGTCCTTGAATAAATCTCGATGTGACTGTAGTATGATGTTCAATAATATCTAATTGTTCTTGAATTTGATTTTTAAAAATATTTAATTGAACAAGTTGTTCGAAAGGTGAACGTTGTTCGAATTCAGGTGAAGTTATTCTTGATCGATTATCTGCGTATTGAGAAATATTTACAATACATTCATTTATTTGTTCTTTTAATTCTTTTGAATTAATTGATATTTGATTAAATGATTTATATTCATTTATTAAACGATTTAAATGAATATATTCATTATTAGAAATAGTTTGTAATGCTTCAAATTTAGTTTTTAATTGTCCAATTGAACTTTCATTTGAAAATTGATTAATAGTTTTTAATGTTTCTTTTAATTCAATTTGTATTTTTTCAATTTGTTGAAATAATTCTGTTAAATTTTCAAATAGTAATTCATTATCTAATTGTATTTGATTAGAAATTGTATCAAGTTTTCTTTCTTGAGAGTTAAGATTATCTTCAATAGATTGTAAAATATTTTTTAATCGTTCAGATTTTATATTATTTTCAGTTAATTGATCAATTTGATGATTTATTTCATTTAATTTTCGACGATAATCAATTTGTAATTGTGATAGATCGTGTTCAATATTTGTATCAAAAAAGAATAGATTATCATTTGGTGTAGAAAATGAAAAATGAATTGATTTTATTTGTTGAAGATAATTCATATGATCTTGAAGGAGATTTAATTCATTTTGAATATCCTAAATAAAGAATATTTTTAATAAAACAAACGTTTTTTTTTCTTCTAAAATACTTTTAATTGATCTAAATTCTCGTTATTTTGTTGATAAAGTTCAATTAAATGATTAAATGATGAATATGTTGTATCAAAACGTATTTTAAACTCAATCCATATTTCTTGTTTTTCTATACATAATGAATGAATCGTTGATAATTGAGTCTCTAATGAATGTAATGCATCGAAAAGAAATTGATTTTCATCAAGTAGTTTTTGTTGACCATCAGATGCAGTACATTGTTGAATACGAATAAGAATGGGTTGTAATTCATCATAGCGATTGTTTAATCGTTTTACTTGAGCAATTTTTGACTAAAGAAATGATGTATTTTAGTTAAAGGAAATTTACTTCGGATTGAAAAATATTTGAAAATTTTATTTTTCATTCTTGATTAGAAATAATTCTTAGCCGAAAGAGTAGAATTCGAAGGATGCTTATGATTGTTATACTACTTTGCCCATGCGAAGTATATATAATACTCATTTCTTGGGAGTTAGTCACTTCGAGTAGTTGGATCTCTAGCTAGGACGGTACGCTTACACAGTGAAACACGTAGTTCGGGCTTAAATAGACAGTCGCTTAAAATGTCGGAAGATGGCGACCGAGTTTATTGGAATTTCAATAGAAGCGCAGCTATCTTCTTTAAAACTATCATTTTCATATGAGAATTTTTTGTAGTCTTATGTAAACTTAGTGTTTAATAACGTTCACTTAAGACTTATCAACTGTATTGAAAAGATTTGTAATCAAATCGTTGTTCGTATTAGATTCAACTTAATCCGTTTCGTACCGTGGCTCAGCCAATGAATGAAACTTTGTTGGGACTTTATATTTAACATGAATATTATATGTTGTGAATATTTTCATCGAAATTTTTTAAAGAACCTTCGAAGTCATTTTCGATCAATATCTGTACTCTCTCTACGGCACGCTGGTACTTAAAGGGTTATTAAAATGATAAATATCGCACGAACACAAGCATCTACGTGTCCTTTATGCCACATTGGCAAGTGCACTTCGATATTGTTTCTCATTCAGAATTTATTCAGAATTTGTTAAATTCTAAAAAATTGGGGTTTATAGGCACCGTTGATACATAAAGGATTAATAGTTCCGAAAAAATGCATCAAAATGAAAGAAATTCTAACTCTATTTATAAAAATATTTTTACATTATTGAAGCAAAATAATAATTACTTCAATTAATTCTCTTGTTTCTTCAATCATTGAAATTGGTTTTTTATCAAGATTACATAAATCTGTTGTAACATCTGTAATAAATGATCTTAATGTTCTTGCACTTTCACCATAATTAAAATGTTCATTGAAATATAAATTCGTATTTTGTACTTGTTCCTATATTGAATATTTTAATAAATGAATTTTTTATTTTTGTATTTGTTTTTTTTACTTTGAATTCATCGAACATTTCTTCATGTTGAGCTTTAATTTCATTTAAACGTTGAATATTTTCTGCTGATGTTTCACATGTATGTTCAGCATTACGAATTAATTCTTCAATTACTTCGGCAAGTGATTCGAGATCATTAAAAACGGTCTAGATAATAAATTCAAAATATTTTTTATTTGAAAGAAATACAAAATTACCACAGCAGATTCTGCACGTATACGTTTATCAGAAACTGTATTTGGTATTTCAGTTTTTAAACGTTGAAGATCATTTTCGTATAAAACTAATTTACGTTTTATTTGTCGAATATTATCATTAATTTTATCATTTATTGTTAAAGAAACATTAACACGTTCCTTTAGATACAAAAAATAAAAATTTTAAATTTTATCGTATTAATAAAAATACAAACTCGTAAATTATTTGCTTTTTGTTCTAAATTTAAATGAATTTCCTTTAAATGATTATAACGTTCTTGAAAATATTCTGTTGCTTTAACATCTGAGCTTAACAAAAGATTATGATCAGATAATTTTTGTAAATCAATTATAATTGAACGTTGATTAGTTTCATATTCCTTAAAATATTAGACAAAAACATTTCATTCGTAAATATATATAATTATCTATTTTACATTTAAATATTGTCGCGTTTGATGAGTAAACTGATCTCCTGTAAGACTCAAACATTGTTCAATATCATATAACGATGTTGTAAGTTGTCTTTCAAGATTATTATGTTCATGTAATGAAATATTAAATCGTTCAACTAATTCTTCATTTTGTCGAAGTATTAACTTTAAAAAAAAGAAATATATGAACAATATTAATAGACCAGAAAATTATATCAGTGGGTGGGCTGAGTAAGCGGTGTCCACCAAGAACACGAGACTTAAATAAAGCATTGATCGACGACGCCCATCCGGAATGTTCAATTCGCCCACTCGGGTGTGGGTTTAGATTCTAAGTGAATCACCCACATATCCTCAAGGAAGAAATAGACTTACCTCGTATTGTTCTTTGAGTTTATTCTGTATTTCAATTAGTTGTTCGATTAAATTTTGTATCTGTGGTTCATTCGTAAGAATAACACTAAGATCTCTTGCTGATGAAAGATTATTTTCAATAATTAAAGTTAAAGATGTTAAACTTTGCATATGTTCAGTCTAATAAAAAAAACATTTTCATGAAATACACAAAAATAAAATTAATTTTTACTTTTAATTGATCAAGTTTATCTTTAGATAATAGTGTTGAATCTTGTTGAATTTCATTTAATGTCAATATAAAATTGATAGATTTTTTCATAATAATTTCACAATCTTGAATAAGATTAGTTGATTGTGAATGAATTTTTTCTGAAAAATATAATTTTTATATGAATATTTGATGCAAAAAAATATAATTTACTTATTTCTTCATGTTTATTATTTAATCGTTCTTGAAAATTCTTCCATCGTGTTTCATATTGTTCAATTGTACGAATTATACTATATTGACTAGATTGATCTAAACATTCAATAATTTGTTTTGTTTGTTGAAAAAGATTTTCAATATGTTCTTGTTTATTCAAGTTTAATATTAAATTCTCTGAATATTCTTCAAGTTGAATTAATGTATTATATTGTGTTATTTGATCGAAATCTTTCGTTAACTTTGTTAAAATAAGTTCTAGTTGTTGTTGAATTTCAATCCATTGTTTTAAAGTCGTATATTCCGATCGAAATCGATTTTCAAGTATCTTTCAAAGAAAAAATTTCAATTATAAAACAAAAACAATGATTGATAATATTATTTTACTTTAGTTTCATGATATAATTGTTCTTGTTTACTTTTAATCTGTTCAAATTCATTTGTAAATTCGTAAATTGTTGGTTGAAAATGATTTATCATATTATAAAATTCATGAAGATGATTATCAGTTTCATTTAACATTTCTAAGACAGTCTAAAGATATAAAAAACAATAATAAATCAGCGTGTGATATTAGATTGTTCCTTAATAGGAAGAAAGATTGAGAAGTTAATGACGGAACACATTCTGTGAGCTAAAGACATTGCAAGTACGATGATCTCGATTCAGCGCTGTCGCGAACCTTTTGGGATTTAGAGAAATCACTCCCACTGGTTCACGACAGCCCTGTCTAGATAAGTGGGATCACTGCTGATCTATCACAACATACGTAGCAGGTCCGTAGTCAGGAATTTTCCAAGGGGGTGCTCGACTTGTTAAGGGGTACACACCAGCAGGAAAATAACTTTTTGTTTCATGAATAAAACTGTCATCCGTACCACCCTCTAGGATTTTTTTTTCGTAAAAGAGGATGGGCGGACATCCTGTGCAACACTCCCTCCTCTGGCTACGGGCCTGACACGTAGTATCTTTCGCCTATAAATATATCATGAGATATATTTCAATTGAATGACAATAGGCTTTCTTCTTATAATTTTCAAGACAAAGTTGAATGAATAGCAGTTAATGTTGTTCAAGTTATCTCTTTCATAAAAACCATCTTAATCTAACATTGATACTTGTAAAGTTATATCACACTACTCCACATGTGCACTATTGTTTAATGATATCGTTACAAAAGCATTTTTTTATTGAGTCATATATCTCATTCTATGAGACTGTACACTTTTTAATCTCTACGTATTTGTTTAATAAATACCTGTGAAAGTATTAATCGTTCTTGTTTTTCATCAATATTAATTGTCGATATGAATTCATTAATATGTTTGAATTTTCTTTCAATATTTATATGTGAATTAATTATTTTAGTTTTGAGTTTTTTAATATCATTTATTTGCTGTAGTAAATTATTTAATTGATTTTCGGTTGTATTTACTTTTTGAAATAAATCTGTTTGTTGATTTAATTTTGTTAAATATATCTCACTAATAAGAAGACAAAAAAAAAATAACATAATTTTTAGAAAAATTTTGAATTTTTACCGAAAATATTCTGGATTTTCAACTGAATCTACTAAAGATTCTGTAATTTCATTTAATAAATTCAATTGACGTTGAATAGTTGATTGATCATTAATTAATAATTGTAAATCATTTGATATGCTTTTAATAGTTTCAATATATATTGATTGATTATCATTCCACATATCCATATTATTTATAATTTCATTTAAATTATTCTCAAATTTATTAATTAATTGATTATATGTATTTATTTGTTGAGAATATAACGAATATTTTATTTGTCCATCTGTTGCTCGACGTAAAAGTTCTTTAAATAAAATTTTTAATTGTTGTAGAAATCTTTGTAATTGTTGTAAATGTTCTAATAAAACTGTTTCTTGTGTTCGTTGAGATAAATCACTTGTAAAACGATATAAATTATTTAATTTAGTTTCAATATTATCAAAATCATTTTTCATATTCTAAATAAAATAAATAAATATTTATTTGATTTTCAGAAAAAAAACTTTAATTTTACTTGTAAAATATCAATTGATGTTTGTCCATCATTTTGTATTCGAATATCAATAAGTTTTAATGATAATTCAAGTTGATTAAGATCAATTGATAATTGTTCACTATCTTGTAAATAGGATAACCAATCTTGAATACAAGTCTGTAATTGTTGTTCGATCTGAATAAAGACAAAAATAACTAAATGAAAATTATATTTTTATCTATACTTTGATAAGAGTTGTATTCATATGATGAGATTTAGTTTGTATACGTTCCCATTCACGACGTATAGATAGTTTACCGTTTTGACTAACTATATTGAGTACTTCATTAGCCATTTGTTCAACATGTTCTAATGTAGGTGTTAAATCTTGATAATTGTTTTTAATATCCTGTAATTGAAAAAATAAATAAAATCTTTTTTTTTATTAAATAGGAAATAACAAACAATCAATTTTTTAAATTTATCTTCAAGTATTTGTTTATCACCATATGTATCTAAAATTGGTGATAATTCATTTTGAATAGTTTGTAAAGATTGTTGTAATGTTGAACATTCATTTGAAAATTTTTGTAACATTTGATGACGACGCTCGCATTCATCGAGATGTATCGAAAGATCTTGACATAAATGATCAAATTGATCAACTAAACGTTTAGCATTATTTACTAATTGAATATCATTTAAATCATTAGCTTCATTAATAATTATCTGTAAACGATTTTGTTTTGGTTCAATATCTTGAATAATTAACTAGAAAAAAAAATATATAAAGAAAATCAATATATTTCTTTGAAAAATATTTTACTTTTCTACGTTGACATTCTTCTTTATATTCGTATTGATCATCTTTGATAATTTCATTTTTATCTGATACTTTTGTTCGTCTTATTATTAATTCATATTCATGTTCAATATCATTTAATTGTTTATTTAATGTTTGTAAACGTTGTTGTTTTGATTCAATTGTTTGTTTTGATGAACGTAGAGTTTGTTCAAGACGATTAAATTCATCTTTTGTTTGTTGTAACATACCTTTCATTGTATGATTTTGTTCTGTTGAAGTTACTGATAAATGACGTGTACGTAATTGTGTATCGATTGTATTATAAGATGATGTCATAAAATCTAATCGATCACGTAATGAATCACATTCAGATAAAAGTGCACTTAATTCTGCAACACCACTATCTAATTCTAAACTGCTCTGATATTTTTCATGAAGACTTTCAATTGATTTTCTAACATCATTATATGTTTCATCAAAGGTTGTTTGTTTATTAATAATTTCATCGCATGATCGAAGTAGATGCTAGAGAGAAGAAAAGAAAAAGTCTGTATTTGACAACGAAAGATAAAATGAATTCTTTTAAATTGCGTTATACAAGGACATTTTCTTTTTTTTATGTAAACTGTAATTAAATTTATATGTATATAGGAGAAGAAATTTGGATAAAAGCCAGAAAAATTTGTATTTATTCGATTATTTTTCTGGGGATGATACCTATAAAGTGTGTCTTATATTGATGAGTATGATTAAAATAATCGATATGAAACCTCAAATGGATATGGTTCGAGAGAAAAAAAAATGAACAGAAATATGTAAAATGAATAAAAAGTAAATATATTTACTTGAATATGTTTGATAAGTTCATCACATTTTCGTTTTGTCTCATTAGTTATCATAGTTATTTGTGCATCATCAATATGATTATCAGTGAGATGAACATTAATTTGTATTAATCGATTACCATATTCAAGACATTGTTCTTGTAGTTTCTAAACAACAGATCTTTTAAATTATTTGTTTAAAGATAATTTCATGAACTTACATTAAGTTCTTCTTTTTGTAATAACTTTTCATCGATAGATTGTTTCAATATAAATCCATCCGTTATTTCTTCAATAGCAAATAATGATTGTTGAATATCATCGATTGATTTCTTTTGTTCATTAATTAATTCTTGTATGTGTTGGCATTCTGTTTCTGTTTGAATTAAATTTTCGGAACATTGTTCAGCATCATTCTAAATAATTTTATTTTTGTCGTTATATATTCAATCAAAGCTTTATTAAACTTACAATGATTTGATTAATTTTATCATTTAATATAGTTGTTATATCTTCCGAAAAACTTTCATTAAGTAATTTTGTTTCTAAATCTTTTGATTTTATGATTAAATCATTTAAACGATTCCGATGATCCTTTAAAAGTAAAGATAATTAATAACAAATTTTGAAATTATTTTTTATTTAAACAAACTTCAAATATATTCATTGTACGTTGGATATAAATTTCATTTTTAAATTTTTCATTTCGAAATGTTTGTAAACGTATTGAACAAGTATCAATTAAATTCTGTAAGATTTGTTGATAAGATATTATTTCATTTGAATATTTCTCATTTTGATTTAATTCATAAATTTTTTTCTAAATTAAAAAAATGTTTAAAGAATAAAATATTATTTTATGTTACTTCAGTCGTTGTTTTTAATTGTTCATGATAGGATGATAAATGTTGTGCACGTTCAACAATTGTTGTATCAGTTGATGATGATGGAGATAATAAATGTGAATGAAATTTTTCAACATTCGATAGAATATTTGTCATTTGCTGAAGACGTTGTCGAATATAATCATCATGTGAAATTTGTTGATCGAAATTTTGTAATTGTTGTTGAATCGTATTTAAAGTTTCTTCAATTGTTGCTTGTTCATTTAAAACTAAACGTTGTTCTTCATCTTGTTGAGCTAATTTTTCCTAAGAAAAAAAAACAAATATTTAAAAACAAAGATGAATTAGATGTACTTCAAATGATTCTATATCATTATTAAATGTTTTCCATTTTGTTTGAAATTGTTTTAATTTTAATTTAAGATTTTCACTTCCTTCAATCGATGTTTCAGATATAATTTGTTCATTGATATAAGACATTCGACGAAGTTCTTCTTCAAAATCATCACGTTCAGTTTTAAAATTCTATTGATAAAATATTGAGTAAACATTTATATGAATAGAAATAAATACTTTTAATTGAAATAAAATATTCGAATTATTTTCTTCATGTTGAATATTACGGAAAGTTGTTTGAAGTGATGAAAACTCTTCCAAAAGATTATATAAACGTTGATCATAATCAGAATGATGATGTCCAGCTCGATTCAAAGTTTCATAACGATGCTGAAATAGAAAAATAAGGATTACCTTAAAAATCTCTTGAGGGTGGGTGTGGGTGTGGGTGTGGTTGCCATAGATATGATACACCAACATTCGCATCGGCACCCACACCCACACCCTCGGGATGGTTTCAAGAAATAAATTACTTGAATTTGTTGTTGTAATGTTAGAAATGTTCGATCGAGATCATCGAGATTCGCTTGAAGTGGTGCATCATCAAGAGTATTAAACAAATTATCTGATCGTTGTCTTATTTGTTGACGAACATTTTCTTGAGCAATAAATTCATCCAATTTATCCTAAATATTATATTAAGCCAGTGTAATTTTTCAATCGAAAAAAAAACTTACAAATAATCGTTTTGCTGCATCCTTTTTATCTTCTGCTGTATTAAGATTAATAACTAAATATTTATTTAATTGTTGATCGGTTAATTTTAACCAATCATTCATTTGTTTAATATCCGCTATTATTTGTTCACATTGAAGTTTAATTGATGTTATAAATGTTACTGT
This sequence comes from Adineta steineri, assembly GCA_905250115.1. Taxonomy (NCBI): domain Eukaryota; kingdom Metazoa; phylum Rotifera; class Eurotatoria; order Adinetida; family Adinetidae; genus Adineta; species Adineta steineri. The sequence goes on along the minus strand of CAJNOI010000425.1, from coordinate 19,094 downwards.
TTGTGTAGCTCGATCTTGTAAATTAGATAGATTTTCTTCAAGATGATTCAATCGTTTTTCTATAGATTCATCAAATATTTGTTTCGAACCACCTTCATAGAATTTACTGCGAATATTTATAAGTTGTTTATTTAGTTCTTCTATTGATTGAAATAATTGCTGAGGAAAGAAAACAAATTAAAATTGAAAATAAATTGTTCAGCACAAAAAATATATTTACTCGATGTTTATCAAGTTTGAGTTCTAATTCTCGCTGATTATCTCGTTGGATATTTTCAAATGTTTCATAATTACTTGTAAGATAAGTTACATTTCGTTCGAGATCAATTAATAAGATATCAAATTCTTGTTGTCGTGTATAGAGTGATTCATTGTCATTAATAATTACCTAAAGAAAACTTAATGAAATTTGAAATAAAAAAAATTAATTTTACTTCAAGTTCTTTTCGTCTTAATTGAAATCGATTTGTCATTGATTCAAATGTACGCATTAATTCAGTTGTACAATGACTTAAAAATGGATCTATTGTACGTAAACGTTTTGATTTTATATCAAATTGATTTAATTGATCCTATAGTGAATAAAATTACCATCCGTTAAGTTTAATAAAAGAAAACATACGTGGAGATTTTTAAGTAAAGTAGATGTAGGTGTTTCATTATTATCTGATTGTATAGGTAATGTATCAAGAAATAGATTTATTTCATCAATACATGTTTGAACTAATTCACATGCTTGTGAACGTGTTTGTAGATCTTGTTGAATAGTAGAAAATAATTCATTCAATTCATTCAGTTGTATTTTTAATGTTCTAGAATTGTTTTGTTTTTTTTGTAAAAATATTTTGGTATTTTTTTTTTAATCTTACCTTATTTCTGTTCGATTTGATTCTTTTTTATTTGAATGAATATATCCAGTTGTTGCAAATGTTTCTAATTGTTTCATATCTTGTTCACATTGTATACGAAGTTGTTGAATATCCTAAATAAATTAAATAATAATAATAAAAAGAAACTAGAGAAAAATTATTTTACTTGTATTGTATCAAGATGAATTAGAAAAGTTTGTACTTGGTGAATTTCATTCAATGTTTTTTGATAGTCTTCAAATGATTTATTAACTATGGATAGTAAATTCTCCCATTGTTGATTGAAATTAGCTGATTGTTGTGCACGTTCAAGTTGCCTATCACATTGACCAAGTAGAACAATAATTCTATTAAATACGAAAAAAAAGAATATATCAAATTAAAATTTAATTTCATGTATCGCATGCACTATTGATCAGTATTTTATCTAGTGGGTGGGCGGCACCCACCCAAAATACGAGACTTAGAAAAAGCATTGTTAGGCGGCGCCCACCCAGAATGATTATTTCGCTCATCCAGCAGTTCGATCCGCATACCCGAAAAAGAACTATGGATAAAACACTGCTATTCATCATCGTAAAGAAAATGAAATATCAAGTACAACTTTCACAAAAACACTGGTTGGTGTGAAAACTAAATACTTGTCTATAGTATAAGCTACATAGTCCAGTACAGTAACTTTTAGAGTTAACGTCCCAGAGTTCCTTCTTTTAACTCTAATAAGTATTTTGCTCCGATGTTCTATCTAGATTTCTTTTTCCAGGTAGGCGAAATGAAAATTCCAGGTGGGTCGGTGGCGGACCTAGGATTTCGGAAGAGAGGCGCGATACCTGAGTAGCGGTAGGGAGCGATTTCGGCTAAAAACTATTTTTTGAGTCCAATCGAAGTAGTGTGAACCTATTTTTTCGTTTATATTTGCTATGAAAAATCAAAAAATTTTCTGAAGGGTGGGGGCGGTTGCCTTCCCCCTAAATCTGCCACTGAGGTGGGCGCCGCTCAACCGCTAGATTAAACGCTCTTTCATCCAACTACCTTTTCTTTTGTATAGAAAACAATTTATACCTTTGTCTTAAAATCGATGTATTATGTGCTTGTCTTGACCAATCATAATCTGTAATTGATAATTCTAATTCTTCTAATTTTTTCAATTGTTTATCTTTATCAGCAATATTTTCACTTAATTTATTTAAATATTCAATTGTATGTTGTTCATTATCATTATTTATAGTTAAATATTCATTTAAATGATTTTCTGTTTGATTTAACCATGCTACAAATAATTGATTATGTTTATCATATTGAAACCATATATCACATAAATAGTTTAATTCTAAAATCGCTCGTTCAATTGTTTGTTTACCATTTTCAATAACTAAATGCATTTGTTCAAAATTTTGTTGATAATGTAGTTTAATCATTGAAAGTAATTTCAACTCAATTATTGATTGATATTGTTCATAACTTTGTTCAAAATCTTTTTCAAGACTTTCTAATTCATTTTTATATTCCTATAAGAAAAAATAAAAACTAAATTTTTATTTAGAAAAATTAAACAAACTTCAATTTTATTTAAACGACTTTGTAGTGTATCAAAATCACAGTTCGTTTTTGTACATAATGATAAACGATCCATTAAAAATTTTAATTTTTCCATTGTTAATTGTTTATTATCTTCAATTGATATTTGTATACGAAGATATTCTTCTAATGAATTCGTTCGTATTTCAAGTTCTTTTTCAAATTCATTTAAATTCTCTTCAATTAGATTAAATCGATCATTTTCAACAATTCGTCCTTTTAATTTATTAATTAATGTTTGTTTAACATTAATATCATTTGAGAAATTCTTTAATTGATATAAACGTTTACGATTTTCATCACGTAAACTTAAATTATTTGTTAATTCATCTAGTTTAGAATAATGTTCAATAATCCAATAATTTAATTCATTTAATGTTTCATCAAATTCCATTCGATCCATTTTAATATTATGTAAAATTTGCTTTAATTCTTTTTGTTTTATATTATAATTTGACCAACGTGTTTGATGTTTGGTTAAAAGATATTTTATTTGAGTACGTCCTTCTATTGATGTTGTCTTTAAGATTTGTTCAAAACAATCATCAAGATTGGAAAGAAGACTTTCACCATCGATATTTTCATTTATTAAATTCTAATGATAAGAGAAAAAAACGGATGTTTATTATAGATGAATTAAAATGTTTTTTCGAAGAGAAATACTAAGGTTTCATATGAAAAAACATTCGAAGTATTTTGGAAAGAACATTAATGAAATAGAATAAACAGTCATTTTTGTATTAATAATAATGTACGAAAAAATAAAGTGCTTTGTCAAAAATCAATTTTTACGAAACATATTTTTCTATTACTCTCCTTCTATGTATGTACTCAAAGTGTTCATCTACTAAAGTATTTCCAAGTGAGTAATTTAAAGACTTTTTACTATATGCAGTGTTTTATCTAGCGGGTGGTTGGTGCCCACCCGAAAAAAGAAATCTGGTTAAAACACTGACTGTATGGCTGTCTAACAGATATAGATTTGTTCAGTTTCGATAGTATTTTAAGGAGCAAGAGTTAGTTGATCGAACAATACTACTTGGCTTGTATCGGAAATACCTTTTGAAATATAGTCAAAATCTTTCACAAAGGGTATATTTCGAGATATTCTCCTCTGGTTCAGTTTACTTGATCATGTCCTTTACAGATACATTTCATACTCGAGAATTGAATTTATTTTTTACAAATATCTATCGAAAAAGGGGACAAAGATATAATGTACTAGGTGTCACTAACACCTGGTAATTTGTCCAGCTGTTCGGAATTGACTTTTTTTTTACCATCATTACCGGGGGTCCGTAAAACATGTTGGTTAGGAAATTATAATTTAAAAAAACACAGGGAAATTGGAACGAAATGTTCCACAATATGTAAAATATTATTACGAAATCTGGTGACGGTGTGGGAGTGTAGTATGAGAGAAGAATGACTTATACATCCACATCCACAGCCACTCTAATGCTCTGCTTGTTTTAAATCTTTGTCATTCCGAAGATTCTGTATGTTTTTATATGTCGGGAAATCTTAACGAACGTCTCATCAGGGAAACCGTACGAAAAAGTACATTGACATACTAGTTCTATTGTATAAGCCTGGCATTATCAAGATATCTCCCATCGAAGCGATTGCCTTTCATTCATAGATATGACTTTAATTCAATTCAATATAAACGAATTTCATCATTTATAAAGTTTTCTCTTTAGATTTTATTCGTTTCACGCATCATAACACCTTTCGAAAATTGTTATCTTACTTCTACACTTCTATAGTGTTCATCAATGGCATAATTTGATTCGATTTCATTAGTTGATGTATGTTGTTCTAATTGATTTTCTGCATCTGTTATCCATTGATTAAATCTTTGAGATATTTCGTCAAATTCTGCATGATATTTAACTGCTTCCGATGCTTGAATTAATGCATCCTAGCAAAAAATAATATTCATTTATTTTTACTTTATTTTATTAATTCGAAATATACTTGAGCATTGGATAGTAATTGTTGTCGTCTATCGATATATTGATTATAATTATGTGTTAAAGAAACAATTGAAACTTTATTTTCAAGTTTTTTTAAATCTTCTTTAAGATCAACATATGTTTCTAAATTTTCTATTAGAATCTATTTCAAAAATCATAAATGAATAAATACTGTTTTATTAGAAATAAAATTTTTTTTACTTTGATTTGTTCGAGTTTATCTAATTTTAATTCAAGTGTTGATTGATTTGTAATCATTAATTGAAATGAATTTTCTTGTTCTTTTAACCAATGATGAATTCTATGAATTTCTGAATCAAGTTTTTGTATATCATTTTCAATATGATTTATTTCTTGTTTTTGATCATCGAAATCACTAAGAAATTCATTCCATTCATCATCAATAGCTTGACATTCATCATCAATTTCTTTCGTATTATATTCATTATTTAATAAATTTCTTGTCTGTTTTATTTCTTCAATTGTTTGATAAACATAAACACGACCATTGGTTAATGATTGAGCTATTTCCTAGAGAATATAAAGACAAAAAAAAATGATTTTTATAAAAATATTTAGTTACATTTATTAATCTTTGTTTAACATCAATAGTTAAACGATGATCACTACGTATTCGAGTTAATTTATTACGTAAACTTTCAATAAATTCTCTATAGTTTTCAATTGAATGATTTGTTTCATTTTCAATACGTTCATCAATACGTTCAAGGAAACGATTTAAATCTTGTGTCATAATTCTATAACGATTATTTATTTTCATTAATGCTGTACTTAATTGTGTACTTTCATGACGAATATTATTATTTGTATATTGTTGAATATCATCATTTAATTGTTGAATTTTTGAATTATTAAATAATAATAATTCATTTTGAATTTGTTTTATTTCTTGATGAAGTTTAATAAAATTCTCAATAGATTCTGTTTCAGTAAACATATTTTCATAATTTTGAATTTCTTTTGTTAAATTTAATAGAAATGGATTGATGGATTCAAGATCTGTTAATAATTTTGTACTTTCGTCTTGAAGACGACGTTCTTTTTCAATAAATTGATTGATTTCATAATCAAAATTTTGTAAACGTTCATGAATATTATGACGATATTGATCTAATTCATCGAAATAAGGTTGATCACAATTAAGTTTTATACAAGTTAATTGTTCATCAAATTGAGTAAATAAATTATTTATTATTGGACGTTGGATCTAAATAACAAAATAATATAAATTCGAATTATTTAATCTATGATTTTATACTTGTATAACTTCAAGAAAGTGATCTTGATCAGTATTATCCGATACTTTAGATAATAATTCATCAAGTTTCTGAATTTTCGAATCAATTTCGTCTCGAAGTTTTTTAATAGATTGTAAATAATTACATATTGTTTCTGTATGTTTTATATGATGACGTAAATTAATCTAGAACAAAATTCGTTTATGATAAATAAATAATATATCGAATACTTACGTCGAATGTATCTCGCATTCTTACTAATAATTCTGAGAGATCAAAGAATTTCGACCAATCCATATCATACCATGGAATTAATAGACTGATAAATTCATCGCATCGTTTTTGACATATCATCATGTCGTGTTCAGCACTTTTATATTGATCTAATTCGATTTGCTGAATAGAGAAGAAAATAGAAAAAGAAAAAATCTTTGGATTTTTAAATTACTTTTAATTTATTTAAATGATCTTTTGCTTGTTGAAGAGAATTTGAGCTAGTAATAGTTTCATTTAGAAGCATATCAACACGATTAATAGTTGTTTCAACTTGTTTTCGTAATAAATCAATTTCACTATATAATGTTTGTGCTCGTTGAAGAACATGAAGACGTTCATTTACTTCAATATTTAATTTTTCCCATTCAGTTTGACTTTTTTGTATTATATCTTCATTTTCTAACGCTGTATTTACTGATTTTTGTATCAATTGTTTGAATAATGGATCAAGTTCATGTTCAATTTCGCCTTGTAAATGCTGGAAAGCAAAAGCTCACAAGAAAAGCTAGCTGTGAGCGTGCAGTTTAGCACAAAAAAAAGGATTGGATAGATAGAGACAAGCATGCAAAATACAGTGCTAGATATATATATATATAGAAAGCAAGGATAGATGTTCAGAAATGTGGCATAGCTAAATATATCTACGTGTTCATGCAAAAAAAGATCTATGTGTATATAGTATATTGAAAGCATGCAAAGGGCATAGAACGATTTGATAAGTCCGAGCATTTCTTTTCTAGTTTTTTTATATAAAAACTGATTTTCTAGTACAAATTTGTTGTTGTTTCCTTTTTTTTAAATCCCGTTCTTTTTCCATGCGGTTACTTTTGAATCCGATGAGAAAAATATTTAAACTAACATACCTTAATGATAACCATTAAACTTTCAATGTCACTGATTGCATAACCAGCAAGACGAGCTGAACGAAGTTCATTACTTAAAACATTAATACGTTGAAGTAAATGTGTTTGAGCTTGAGTAAATTCTTCTACTAATTGATCGATTTCTTCAGTTTGAGCACGCCGTTGAATAAGCTATTTAGATAATTATTAATTATTTCATTCATGTTATTATCACATAGATTACTATCCTTAGAAGATATTTTCACATACCTTCTTTGCTCGTTGATTAAACATTTTATCTTATTCAATTTGAAACAAAAATTAAACTTGACTCTTTTTTTTATTCTCGTTTCGAAATCTATCTTCTTTCACTTTATATTTATATAGACCAAACCAATAGAAGTCACTCTTTTATTTTGTGTGAAAAAAAATTTTCGTTAAGATCTTCTCAGGGTTTCTTTCTTTTTACAGTATATCCTTCAATGAAAATGTACATAATGAGTCTACTTTTTCGAAGCTTCTCAATTGTAAATACTGTTCATTTGAATAAGTTTTACCTATGACAATTATGAGATAAACTTACTTTATTTTCAATCATATCAACTAAATTTTGTATACTACGAGTTTCAACCGTAAAAAATAATGTTCGATTTGTTGTTGAATCAGTTATTGTTGTATTACTTTCTTCCATTAAACGATCAAGTATACTACTTTCGGATTGTATTGTACGTAAATCATTCGTATTATGTTGAATTTGATTTTTTAATAGATCAATATCATGAATTTTCAATTGTTGTTTTTGTTGTAAAGTATCATGAATATCTTGAAATTTAGCTCGAATATCATTTGATGCTATTAGATGATTTTCAAAACGTTTTAATAAATCAATACGTTTTTGTAAAATAATTTCATAACTAAAATTTTTATTGAAAAATTATTTCTATTTTAATTTTAACTTACGTATTTAATCGTTGTCGATGAGCTTCATATGTATTTTGTATAGTTTGTAATTCATTCTTCGGTAAACCAGCAACTTCAAGATCAGCTAATTCATGACCAACTGTAATAAGTAATGGTTGAATTGATTGTAATTCATTTTGAATTCTTTGTAAATTTTCATAGGTTTGATTCCAATTTGATGTTTGAATTTGTCCATTATTTTCAATTTGTTCACCAATATTTCGAATACTTCGTTCAAATGATTCAAAACGATTGTGAAATGATGTACGTGATTCATATAAATGTTCAGTTTCATAAATCTAAATAAATAACCATTCTTTTTTTTTTAAAAAGTATTCTATTAAATTTTGGTCAAGAAAACTTGTAAGAGTTTCGAAATAAAAATGAAGAAAACCTACTTCTATATGAATTGACAACATTATTTAACGATATATACTTTCTATCAAATGTCTGTTTCTTATTTCAATCTGACATCTCAATTTTTTTTATGATGAAGAAAAAAGAGAAGATATACACATTTTTCTTTTGTTATGTCATCTTTTTCTACTCAAGATGAATAATTGTCTTTGATTTCATTTCTATTCAAAATTTTTACTTTATCAGTAATAAGTCGATTAAGTTGATTCCATCTTGTTTCAATTCTTATTTGTTCTTCATTAAGTTCATGTTGACCTTCAGATGTACAATATAATCTTACATCATCCATTTGTTTATGTAAACGATTATAATCTGATGTATGATGATGAAGATTTTCTTCAAGTAACTTCAATAAAATAGAAACAAAACAAAGAATGATGAAAAAAAAATTTTTTCTTTCTTTTCTTACTCGAAGATCATTAATTAATGTATTAATTTGATTAAGATCATATAATTTAACAATATCATTTGAAATTAAATGATTAATTTGTTGTTCAAATTCCGATAAAATTTTATTACGAAATGCATTTAATTCGGAATCATATAATATCCATGCACGATATTGTGAATCATATTTCGATGTTAATTCATCAGACTTACGCTCGATTTCAATCCAACGTATTGATAAAGATTTTATCAAAGATTTTAATTCATTTTGATCACTTAGATTATGTTCTTCATTAATTAAATTATTATATATAATTGACATAGAACGATGTTCATCAAGAAATTCCTTTTTTAAAATAAAAATTAATTTTATAATAGAAAAATCGAAAATATATTTTACTTTATGTTTATCTACTAATTGTTTAGCATCATTTATATTTAAAGAACCAGATTGATCGTAATGTTGATTAAGATAGTTTTCTGCTTGTTCAATCCATGGTTGTAATTGATCAATATAACGTTGTGATGCTTGAACATGTGTTCGACATTCAGATATTTGAATTTCTTCTCGATTGATATTTAAAGATACTGTTTCAGCAAATGTGCGTAATTGATTCAAACGATTTATAACATTTTGATAATCTTTCGGTCGAAAACGAAGAGATTCAGGATTGTAATTATCAGAATTTAATATTGATAATGAATGTACATATTGAGCAAGATCTGTACGGATACGCTATAGAACAAAATAATTTTTTTGTTGGAATTAATTAAAGATAAATAATATCGTGAGGGTTTAATCCTTTGATTACACAACTATGACTGTCATGTTAGTAAATTCAATATTTCTATTTTGATTGAACCTTAGATCACTATACAACAGCATCAGCCTATTAAACTCTCCTATTCCATCTAATCATGGAAAATGGCCTTCTATTATTCTAAACAATGTATCATGTTACTGCGCATATACATGTCCTTTAACAGACCTTATGATAAAAATCAAAATCACGAGAGATTGATCTATATAGGTAAATTACAATACACTTCGATACTTAATTGTTTGAATTCGATTAAATTGGACAGAGATGTTCTCCGTATTAATTTTACAAATCTTTTGAGTTGGATATGTGCCTAGGACTGATCTCTAATAAATTCCATATGATGTATGTACACACTTGAAATATTATTTAAACATATGCATGATCTATCTAATGTAATTTAATCAGTTATGTTCTTTACTATTTATGTATACACTTTGAAAATGTATAGATCAAAGAGAAAGATCATGTATATTGTTTTATATTTATCTCGTAATCTTCTGATAAGAAGAGATATAATGTTAAATATTATTCTTAAGACCCTTTTACTCTTTTGTTGACTACTTAAACTATACTTGTTAGTTCATCATAAACAAAATTCGAAGAAATCATCCAGAAAGGTAAGAACTTCTAGTATTTATATTTATTAGCTTTATTTCACCGGATAGAGTTCGCTATAACAGTAAATTTTCAGTATTCAATGTAACTTACCTCTAATAATTGTTGTTTTTCTTCTAATGATTTATCTGCAAATGTTCTCGGATCAAACGTTGATTCAATTTTCTTGTATACTATTTCTAAACGTTTAAGTTCATCATTAAATATTCTCCATCGATCATTATCATTAATTAAATCTTGTAAAATTTCTTCAATTATTCGTAATTTTTCATTTAAATCTTCATGCATATTTTCATAATCACGTTTAAGTGTTTGTAGATTTTCATAAAATAATAAATTATTGGATGATATAGTTTGTATAAATTCATCCATTTCTTTAAGTAAAGGTTTTAAGTTTATATAAGAATTTTGAAGTTTCTAAAACAAATAAACAATAAAAAATTGAATATGAAATATTTTTCTTACTTTAGCATTATCTATTTCATGTTGATATGAACTAATCGAATTTCGATTAGTATTTAATTGTAAAAATTCATTATTTAATTGTTCAATTTGTTGTTGATAAAGACATTTATTCCTATCAAAATGTTCCCAAATGTTAAGTAAATGCTATAAAATAAAAGAAAAATATAAACAGATCGAGATCTATTTTATTTTTTTACTTGAAGTTTTTCTACTAGATCTTGTGCTGATTGAATTTTTTCATTATAAACTTTTTGAATAGTTTGTACATCTTGTTGAACATATTTTGGTACTAATGGTTGTTTTATTAGATCAGTTCCATGTGTAATAAGTTCATTAACTTCGGGAGAAATTTTTTGTAAATTATTATAAACTTGAGTTTGATTTTGTAATGCATTACGAACATCCGAGAGATTAAGGATATTAACTGAAATATTTGATATATTTGTTAATGATTTACTTAATTGTAAAATATTTTCATGGAGAAATTTCGATGGAATTATAATATAACAATATTTTGATGTTTCTTCAATTGAAATACATAATTGTTTATAATGTGATAAGAGTGTATCTAATCGTTGACGATGACGAGCTGGTTCATCCGTTGCTTGTTCTTCGATTAGTTCATTTAAAAGTGATACTAAAGATTTTGTATAATTGGAAATTGTATTCATTTGTTCGGCATCATTCTGTTATATGTCAAAACAAAAAGATTTTTATAAAAATTCGTTATATAAAATCGAATTTTAAAATATTCCTTTTCTATAGTGAAAGGTGTGCTTTGCATTTGCATTGTAAATGAAATATATCTAATGATATAGTATGAAACGTTCTATAAGTTACATTGAATCGCTTTTCGTTATAGTTGCACCGCTTCATTTCAAAATCGATAGAAGTTCGATCGTATAAAAATTAGTACTGCAGAATTTGTTCATTTTGAAAACAAAACTACAACTTTTGATATATAATCTTGGATGAATACTTTCTAGTCCAGATAATGATCTCTTATATATATAACTCAAACTTCTTTCTACTTCTGATTTATCTATTGTATTGTCCTTGCGTCGTACTTGTTCATAAATTCTCATTTAAATCTTTTGTGTGGTTTTCATCTTGATGAAGGAGAATACGATCATGTATTTTCTATACTAATGACATAACTTTCAATTGATATTATTCATAATCAGTAAAATAAGTTTAAAATATCCAAGTTCTATTATTTAATTTAGATGTATGTCTATCCAGCCATTCTAATCAAACTGCGTAGTATGTCACAGGGCCGATAGAGTACTGAAGTACTTTTAGATACTCTTGAGGGTGCCCTACTGAAAAGCACCTCGTAAATGAATACGTGGAGGTACTGATCAAATACTCAACTAAATGCCCTATGGTCAAAACTACATTATGTTGATGATCGAACCTAACCTATGACTACATCCACACATGCGACAAACTTAGAGTACCCTATACAGCTTTTCTCAGTAAAACTACATGTGCGGGCACCCATACAAGTATTTTCTCTGCGGGTTAGTATAAAACAAACCTTGAATTTATTAACAATTAATTTATATTGTTCAAAAGGTAATTCTGTATTTTGTGTATCATTTATTGATCGTTCAATTGTCTTCATCCATGTTTCTACTTGATGAAATCTAAATAAAATATATTCTTATCTCAATATTTGTTTTTCTCTACTATATTCAATTTACTTTTCTTCATAATCTCGCCATTTTTTTGGTATTATTTGAAGTTTTCTTTTAACATTATCAATTTTAGTTTGCATATGCATCCAATAATTATTTAATTTAATTGTACGTTGATTAATTTGTTCATTTTCATGTGTAACTAATGTTTGTCCTTGTTCTGTTGTACGAATATCATCTGCATATGTTTGTAAATCTCTCATATGTATTTCCATTGTTGGATGAAAATTATTCAATTGAAAATGTTCATTATGACGTCGTAAAATTTCCGATATATCCTGTTGATGTTCTAATTGTTTAAGTTCATGATCAAGTTCATTTTCTGCTTGTTCTAGTTCTTTAACAATGATATTTTCTATACGTTCAAATTTTAAACGTAATAAACGTATTGGTGCATAACATACAATTGTTTTCCATTTTAATTCAAGTGTATCAATTAAATATTGAATTTCTTTCTGTTCATTTTTATCTCTAATATGTAATAATTCTCTTCCAGATTTTGTAAATCCATGTAGAATTTCATCATCAATTATATGAAAAAAATCTTTATGTTTACGAATAAGATAAACACAATCATCTTGTTTCTCATTAACAATATTCTGTGCTTGATCGATCCAATCTTGTAGATGTTTTAAACGTTGATGAAAGTTTTTCCATAGCTGACAATGTTGATTAAATTCATTTTCCCAATAAGTTACTTGTTTATTTATTTTCTAAAAAACAAAAATATTTTAGGCAAAAAAAAAAGTTCCTAAGATTTACTTCGAATGTATCAGTTAAATGTTGATATTGTTCGTCGACTGGAGAGAAATTTAATGGAATAAACATTTCATTCGATTTTTTCATAGTTAAGATTAACTTTCCTTTGCTATCAATCAATGATTGATAATAACCAATATCAGCAAAATAATTCTATTTAAATAAAATAAAGGTAAAGATAAATTATTAAAAATTTGATTTACTCGATGTTGTTCAAGAAATTCTTCGACACGTTTAACTGATACTTGAATAGAATATCGACTAATTAATTGTTTTGTTTCATTAAACCATTGATGACATTTTTGTAAATCATCATCAAATTTTTGTAAATATCCATACATCATTTTATTTCGTTTTAATACTAATGGTAAATATTCTTTTATATGTCGTAATTTATCATAACACGTTTGTATAAGAGAATTCATTTCATTGATTGTATTATTATCACGTGTTATTGATTGACTTAGCTTAACTAAAGTTTGAATATTTTCATTGAGTATATCAATACCTGATTGTACTTTCTAAATAGATATTAATAATAATAAAAACAATAGGATAATTAGTTTTTTCTATTTACATAAAGACGATTGTCTTGTTCTTTAAGTGCTTTTATTGTACATGGTAAATAATCTTTTATTTCACGATCAATTTTATCTAATGCATCTAGTATATTAGTACGGCCAGTATAAAATTCATTCCGTTTTTTTTCAAGTGTTTGATCATGTTCAATTGTTTGAACACAATTATATATATCTATCCATCTTCGATTTATAAATAATAATTTATTACGTAAATTTGCAGATATTTCATCATCACATACGGACATTAAATATTCAATTGCTTTATGCAATTTTTCATGAGTTTGACTCCAATGATTGATATTTGCAAAATAATTCTATAAATAAGATAATTTTAATTTTCTTTTTCATTAAGTTCTGATTTGTAGACTATCATAACATACTTATGATTAGTAATAGATTTCGTTAATGTAAATATCTTTTATAAAAAAATGTCTTAAAGCAGGATTAATACTTTCAAGAGTCTGTCTGTCCTTCATCAGTGAATGTGCTTTTGAGCCTCGAGATCATTTGTGACGTGTCATATTCTTCTAAATTTAGCATAAATCAATAAACTTTGTTCTTTTTTTCAATTTAAATAAGGTTACATGTGGTACAATCAGTGCAGAATATTTTTTGTAATAAAATTATACTTTTTCAACGAAGATCTATCTAACATTTTTTAAGCTGTATCAAAATAAGTAATTCGAATTTATTTATAGAAATTTGCCATATGAATGAATAATAATTATTCGCAAACAACAGACTTATCGATTAAGTGTAGTCAAATAAAAATCAGACGTTAATTTCTCTTTCAATTCACTAGAGAAAATTTGTTTAAAGAACAACAATAACATCACCTTTTGATGATATATTCGTCTATAAATTAATTCTCCAATCAACATAATCTTATTGTTTCATTTTTCAAATACAATTACATATTTTTAAAAGATCTCATATTTTATTGCCTTATGAAAATCTGTTTGTATCTGTATCAATTCATATATTTTCAACATTCAACTGATTCTCTCTTTAATATTCTTATTAAAACACTTAAATATCACTCTCGAAGTTTTTTTTTCATGATCACGTATAAGAATACCTATATAGTTTCGAACGAAATTTATTGACATAAATTCAAGGTTAAAATACTGTTGCAAGACAAACTTCAAACTTACAAGTTTTTCTTCTAATGATCTTTGAAGAATTTGTTCACCTTCTGTTAACCATTTTTTTAATTGATCATAAGAATTCTGATAAATTTTCCAATTATCTAATGTTTCTTGTAATATATGTTCTTTTGTTTTAAGATCAACAACTGCACTTTTTAATATCTTACGAATATTTTCACAATATGCATGAAATTCTTTTGCTATACGTTCATCTTTACTCATTTGAAATATAGACAATAAAAATATTTAATTATAATAAAAAATGTTTACCTTTCTTTCCTAATTGACTATAATTTTGTGCTTTATGTAGTAATTCAGTTGCAAGACTTTCAATAGTTATAACAAGTTTTTCATCATAAATTTTTCTCTAAAATAATCAAATAAAAACTATGACTTATAAAAAGAATTATTTTATACTTTATATTCATTAAATAATTGTTCTGTTTGATGAAAATCTCCTTGTTTTTTATTTAAAAATTTCATTAAATTTTCTAATTGAATAAAATAGATTTGAATTTTCCAATGGGTTTGTTCAAAATCTAAATAACGTCCACGTTCTTCACTATTATTCATTATAATATTAAGACGTTCATCTAAATTTGTTAAATGTTCTATTGCTATTTGTTTATTCATAATCAATGGATCACGTTTTAAACGTTGAAATCTTGTTGAAGTTACATCTTTATCCATAAAAATAGTCTAGAAAAAGAAAATTTTCATTTGAATAAAATTCAGAAGATTTTTTTTCTTACGATATGTTCTTCATAAAATTGATTAAACCGTTCAAGATTTTGTTCAGGTGTTAGTTCGGATGGATTAATATTGATTCCATGTTCTAGAACTTCTTCAGCTCGATTAATCCATTCCGCAATTTGACGAAGATCACTTGGAAGATTAGCATCTAATTTATTTCTCCATTGATTCATTCTAGATGAAATGTTCTTTTCAAATTTGAAACGAAAGTATTTATATATGTCTACCTGTCAGCTGTGTCGTCAAATAAATATTTTAATTCTTTCAATTTTTCACCGGGAAAATGTGGAGATTTGGATTCTTTCCGTTCGAAGGTCTTCCATTGATTTTGCTTTTCAATAAATTCTTTTACTTCTTTTACATACGCCTATTAAAATCAAAAATGAAATTTCTTCTTTTTTTTTTGTAACTGTTTGTTATGCGGTAGCAGTTTTTTTTCATCTATTACTCATACTTATAAAGACATTCATTATCGCGTACTTTTATATTGTTCTTATACATTCTCTCGATGAACAATGAGAACAAATATGTGTATATGTATATATATGTATAGAATAAGAATAGTTACTTTATATTCTGCTTGTATGTCTATGATAGGTGCTTCAATAACTTGCAATAAACGTTGTCGAGTGTCTGCTAACCAGCGAAGAAGTTCACCGTGTTCTTTATTTATTGATCCAAGAGGCTGAAGAAGAGAGAGAGAGAAAGAAAAAGTTTTTAAACAAACTTTTGAACGAATAAACACACATATGTACATACCAAGTCAGGAAATCGACGAGAGAATTGAGCAACATAAGTCATAATCGATTTTTCATCTGGTTTAGTTACATCAACATCTGTAAAAAAAAAGAAGACAAAAGAATACCTATGTGTTGTTTATTTTATAATATTAAACTTCAACTTTTCTCACCCTTCATTCTCCTCTTTTGTTAACATATTCTCTAAGATCACTCACAAATGCATCTATTCTCTCTCTTTCGTAATATGACTTCCATTATTTTAATAGTATAAAGATGAAAAAAAAAGAGACGAACCTTCCGCATCAATCAACCGTGGCACACCAAGATGTTGCTCAGCAACAACGAACGCATTTTCTAATCGTTGACGAACATCCATTCGTTTCACACGATATACATCAATTAATTCAGGTCGAATTGCATAAATTAATGCATTAAAAGCAAGACCATCACGCCAACTAGATGTAAAATCTCGTATATCCAAATTATCAATCATCCTAATAAAAATTATTTTTTAGTTGATATAAATTTTGCAAAGAGAAAAGAAATCATCGGAGCATGCTAATATAATTTAAGATACTATACTCTTACCGAAGTAATCCTGATGATGATGAAAATCTAAAATTTTAATAGAAATTTTTATAAAGAAAACAAACTAAAACTGAAAAGTAATATACCCAGTTATCTTTTTTCGAACCCATTCGAGTAAATTTTCTTTAGCTTTAGTACGATTTTCTTTTGAATCTTCATCGAGCATACTAGAATCTTGAATCTTGAAATAAAAAAATAGATTTTATATGAACAGAGACAAAAATTATCGTTAAAGACAACTAATTAGTAAAGTTAATACTATCGAACATTTGTAGTATTCATTCCAATGAATTCGTGTTTGAAGTAAAAAAGCAAATATAACTTCAAGTATGATGAGATCTCCATCAAGGTTGTTTGATAAATATTTAGATTGTATTTACCATCGATATTAAAGAGCAGAAAAAAAAGAAACTAGTATATTCGAAATAATCCTTAGATATCAGCTAGACTATTTACAGTATAGTTTAGATCTGAAATTACATTGGACAACATTCTAATTGTATTTCAATTTCTTTCTAAACTGATACATTACTTTTCGAATATATATCTGAACTATTTCTCATGTATATGATAAATTAGTTTATTTGAAACCAAGAAAACTAATATTCGATATTACTATGCTTTATTAGCGTTAACAAATTATTTTTATTGTAATAGAACGAAAAGAAATTATGATCTCTAATGAGAAAGAAAGGAGATATTTTTCAATTTTTATTGAAAAATATGGTATTTTGCAAGCTGTAAATCATAATCAAAATGCATCTAACGCTATCAGATACTATAATCTAACGATTAGATTACTTAATCATACTAAACTGTTGAAGATATCTTTATTATCAAAACTCTTCCGGTAAACTTAAGATAAATATACCCAATGTTATATTTGAAATATGACTAATTTTCATATCAAAAAACTTTGCTATAGTTTAATAATATCTATGCCTTTGTTTTACCTGAAAAAATAGGATTAACATCCAAACTAATCCTAGAATAATAGTTGGATTTCCATCGACAATATCAAGTGGACGAATATTAACTAATTTAATCTTTTATAAAAAAAACAAATATAATTTAATTGAAACAATTATTGATAATTTCCGAATATTACCTTTCGACTTGCCAAAAATTTCAATGCATTATCAACATTACTCATAAAATGAGCTCGTTTATTACCTCGTTCTATTGGCTATAATTAAAAAGAAAAAATACTTAACAAATTTTTTTTTTGATTTATTTAATATACTAATGTTTGTCCAGAAAGAACTTCTAATAGAGCAATAAGTTTAGTTCCATCTTTAAAATCTTCGAATAGATCGGTGATAAAATAAGGTGGTTCATGTAATGATAAGTAAATATTAACCCATTTAGTAAATGTCTTCTTTTGAACACGTTCTTGTTCATCTAATGAAATAAAAAAAATATATTACATAATATTAACTTAGTTTGGATTTCGATTTTGATAAACTATTTTACATATTTTTTAAAAAAATACCAAACAATTTTAATCTATGACAAATTTACAACATGTTTTTATGATAAATGATATCTTACTTTGAAGTGAATGTATACTAATTTCTAATCCATTGCACCCTGAAATTGATCGAGAACTAATAACATGTCGTTCTGGAATAATACTTGTTATCCGAGATCCAATTGGTGAAAAAGCTGATCGAGTTGGACTATGCATTATTTTTTAATCTTAAATAACGATTATATATTTTAAAAAAGAACTATATATCAAAGAGAACGTACAACATCTACACATAGGAGAGAATAATAAATTGAAAACGAACTATTGTTAAATGCAAAACAAAAGGAATGAATCATATATACTTGCTTGTTACGAACAGTCTTGTTGTGCATCAGTGAAAACAACGTAACAACTGAACACTCTTATGCATACAAAAATTCTTCCTTCTTTTTTTCTCTTACTTCTCTTCTTGTTACAACTAATTGAATAAAAAAAAAAGAGTCTCAAAACTGACTCTCGCACTGCATATGTGTGTATAGTGTATGATCAAAAAAAACATACATACATCATTGGGCTTCTTATACCAGACAAGGTGAAATTTATATTCAATATAAGTTAAAGAAGAGAAATAGGTGAATTCTATAAAAAATCTATTGAACTTTCTGTTCTCTGACTCATTTCATTCTTGTATCGTCATCATTTGAATCATGTACTATTCAAAATCAGCTTTTTCCAGTGTCACGCAAATTCTATAATTCAATCCTTTATAAAGACTTCTATAAATACGACACGCACTTTTCTCACTCATTTGTATATGACTTATCTCTTACTTAAATCTAATAAGACGTAAGAAATAATTTATCTTCTTTCTTTCTTTTTTTTT